>JBAHVQ010000330.1:80155-96155 GCA_036872915.1 Nanipora kamurai | reverse complement strand
CGTTTGCACTTTTACCTCCGACAAGTTTAAATTCTGGATATAGCTGGTATAGTCGAGTGCTCATATCTCCAAAACATTTCGAAGATTCTCTGGAAACATCAAAACGAGAAAATACAGAACAGAGATTATACTTCAAGCTGTTAACATATTTAATATAGTTACGGTTGCCACTGATAGATTAAGAGTCAAGTGCAGCGGTGTTTAGTCTGTGGGAAACGTTTTTGGTGTACATCTGTGAGATAATATCTCATCCTGTTTTTCAAGGCAATCGAAGTTTCGAGAAAGATTCCACGCATGTTGTACAAGGAAAAGCGCGAGGAAAAACGTTTCTGAAATCTCCCCAAAACGTGCTGCAGAAAGCTTAGCAAAAAAGTTCGTAATTTTCTTAAAGTTGTTTCTTCTAGTTCATGTCGTCAGTATTTCGTTTTTGAACTCCGAGCTCCTGGCGGGACACGTGTTTTTTTCGTTGAGAGTCACAAATCGTCTTGAAATGACTTGCGCAAACTGCTGCAACTTTGAGTAGGTTCACAGGTGAAATAAAATAACTGGAAGGATTTTTTAACTTTCATTGACGTGTGTTCTTGTTTAACCGTGGTCTTAACGTAAACTGCTTTAAAGCGACTTCTTATTTAGCCCAGGCTTAGGTCTCTACCCACCTCCATTCCGTGTCCAGCGTCAGCACCAGTGTTCTACCACTGACCAGCACTACAACCATGACAGTTGGCCCTCGGTATGAAAAGCAGTGGTGTTTGAACCTAATTACACAAGATTATCAAAAAAATTTAATGTATCGTAATGCAGAGGTATCTGCTAGTCAGTCCTGTCACTTCATTGGCAGGTGTATTGTGGTTGATTTAAAGCACTTGACTCATCCACGTTTGTGATGTCCTGTCATTTCGTGAGCTGAGGGAGTTCTTGAGTCCTTATGTCCTTATCAGAAATACTTCTGGAAAACCAAAAGGTTGAGAAACTGACAAAACTTCATCAGAGCAAAGGGTCTTCGCTCAAAATGTCAGTTTTTCTACACCAAAGTTCCACCAGTTTCCCAACCTTTTTTCATCTCTACAAGTCGTTCAAGACCACCAATGCAACAATCTACTTTTATATCCTTATCCAAAATAGATGGATTAGAAGGCTATAGCCCATACAGTATTTCTAATGAGGGTGTTAAGCCAACCTAATTTTCCCCCCATTTGATCACTTTGCCTCACCCCCAAATTTTTAAGCCTATGCAAATTATTAGCAAGTTTGTCACCATACTTTACTATTGGTGGAAGAAAGTCCTATCCTATTTGGTATCTTTATCAATAAAACCAATGTACAAATATGTTTTTATTTATTTTAACTATGTTGGGTAATTTAACTCTGATATATTTTGGCAAAGGTAAGCAGATTGCAATACCCAAATTCTACTTTCTTCACAAGAATCAGACTTGCCCAACACCAAACATTTTCTAACACCAAAGCTCAATTTTAGGAACAGCCCACCAACCTAAGAATTTTACAATAACCAATCATTTATGTCCATCTAATGACCCACTGCACCTACATTGCTTAGGTTGTTGGACACACATCGGCCTTTAGGACTGAATTTACAACCAACTCACCCTTGGATCAGTCTGGGAACCCATAGGTGGACCTTGGCCCATTGAGGGGGCCTAAAGAGGGAATCAGATGGTCACTAGGAATCATAGGGGGTCTCCATTTGACCACCTAGCTTGCCCCAGTCCACTGGTTGCTACTTGGTTGGCCTGCCTACTTGACCCACTGATCAGTGACTTGACCATACAAGGACCAGGGCATACAAGTCCTGCACTTGTTTTGGAACTCAAAGCTGAATACATTCAAGACCCATGGTCAATTTTGGGGACTTGCTGGTGGGCTCAAATGTTGATGTCAGTTGCCTTTTACCTGGGAAATTAACTACCGTGACATCCCAATTATCCCTTTCTCTGTGGCCCCCTTTGACAAGTAAAATAATATAAGTCTGACACTGCTACATGAAAGAAACAATGATGAAAAAAAAATCCACTCATTTTCGTGCTTGCCTGTTGTAACTCAGACCATGTTCATTGCTGTCATAAAGTCTTCTCCACTGACAGGTAAAATACTCATTCTATGAAATTGAAAACAGTGCACAAATTAAAAAATGTGAATAACAGCTGAGTATATTCAGTATATACTTGGCCTCCAATGTAGATGCCTGAGTACTGGTGTTTATCATGTTATTATGTTTAGTTATACGGATGTTGGATTCTTACATGTTCTTCACTGGATGCTTGCTGATGCTTCAGAAATACTAGAGGAATTGATATGGACAAAATCCACAATGCTATTTCATCTAGTAAATTATCTGTGGGACATAGCTCAGAGATCAGTTGAATTTTTGGACATCTCTAAAAAATTATACAATAATAAATTTTGAATTAGTTAATTTCATCATTATCAAAAATTCAGTCCTAACAACCCATTACAACAATAAGGGCCTGGAGTCAACTGTTTTTTGAATCATTGTAAATCAAGTATCTCATCTAAATCTTCTACAGTGTGGTACTAAGCAGTATTCCTCTGTTCAAAGAGATAAACCCTGCAGCATTTTTGTTGTAATGTATTTGTAAGTATAGGCTTGACTTTTCATACTGTATGTCACCCTAAATCAACCATTTTTCTAGTTTAAAACATTGAAGTGATCATTGTCTTTGCCAATAATACCAAGAAAAAGTCTGACTAATCAAACCAACTAGTTTTGCTTAAGCTCCACAAATTGTCACATGATGTTTAAATTATTATCAATCATAATCAGCATGGGAATTACTTTGCAAAGATGAATTATTTGATCTGAACCTTCGAGCTTTGACAAGGATCTCAACACCCACCAATGAACAGCATCGAATAACCTTGGGCACAACTGAAGCACTTGTTTCACCATCAAATCTTCACTGCCTGCCTCTCCTTTACCAACCTACAGAACCAAAGTAGAGTTAGACCATGATATCTCCTAATCATATCTGCTGCAATAAAATAAGTAATTATCATGCCTTCATTAGAAGTGTTTCACATGCAAAGTTAATTGCCAAGGAGATGTTAAATGTAAGTCCAAATACACTTTGATTATTACCAGGCCTATTGACAGGGCTTCCATAATTTTAGATCCAGTAGAGGAGTTTTCACCAGATGCATTAAGTTCCTCTCCTTGATGAGGTTGTACTGATGTAAGGGTGTTGGATTGTACTCTCTGCACAGTTAATAGCACTTTTGTCAAGTCTAAAAAAATGATTTTTGTAAAATAATTGTTGCAGTTTAGGCCTTCAAAACCCGTTGGCTACTTTTAGATTTTACCAGTACTCTAGCTGCAGCCGGATGGTTCTATTCAGGTGTGGTACAGAGACTTTATGGATCAAAAACTGACAATGACCTACCTTGCCACGAAAGTTTTGGTTTTCCTTGACTAAATATCATGAAATAGCATCCAATCATATCTTGGGAACCAATTTCTGGATTTTTACAAGAACAAAACCATAATAATTATCGTAAGTGGTACTGGTAAATAACTGTAAAATTTATCTGTCATTCACAGCCATTGCTTACCTAATTTTAATAAAATATCAAATCCATTGATAAAAGCAAAGTTCTGCATTTCTTTGCAATGAGACTTCTGATCTTCTGCAGCAGTGACAAAATGTTTATAGAGAAGGTTGGAAAGTTGGGTATTTGAACCAATAAACAACTTCTGTTTCACCATAAGAATTGAAAAATGAAATATTAATAGATTACTAAGTTTATCAGTTTTTGTAACCTTCTACTATCAAGACATTGGCAAGAGATTGACTAAGTGGAAAACATAATCTAGTTAAAAATATCAGTGCCAAGCATAAAACACTAGGAATTGCCATAAATGAAATATAAAGTTTATTCTGATATTTCATTGGTGACTTAACAAAATTTCAGATAATTTATGTCATGAAAGTATACATTATATGATTACAAGCAGAATACTAATCAAGTGACAAATCAACAAAATAATAATGGACAAAAAAAATTTAAAAAAAATAGACAAATCTCTGAAGATGTTGTTAAGTTAAAAACAAAACATCAGAACAAACTTTATTTTTCATTTATGACAATTCTTTGTGTTTTATGCTGGGCACTGATGTTTTCAGCTATTAAGACAAACTAATAGTGTTTGCAGCATATCCCCATTTTCTTCTTACTTACATTAAAATCTGAATTGGTCACTATTTTTGATCCTTCCTTACTTATTGATTTATTCTACAAAAATAACATAAGAAATTCAAACTGGTTTAATTTTTAATTTACATAAAGAGTGGACTTGAGGAACCCAGTTTTCTGACTTCTTTTTCTAATCTTCCTTTAACTTCGGCTACTTCTGGAGTATTTCCAGAAAATTTTCGATATTTATTGTCCTGGGCTGGGCTCATCCCTGTGACAAGTACATGTAAAATTGTCTGGCATTAGCCAGAGTAAAGTATGCTCCTGCCTCTTAAAACATTAAAATGTTTGTATTTGGTGCTTATATCTCAAAGAGTTTGAGTACATAGATTGGCCTCAGTCTGCCAATAATAATTTTGTTCATTAAACTAATATAAGTTATTCTATCACCCCCAGTTTGACTATCCTAAATGAGCTTTCCATCATATCCATGTGATATGTGGCACATCTGCTGTTGAATGACTGCACACAAATATGTGGTGGGATTTCTCTCAGGTCTGACTAGACAACCCATCCCAGGAAGTGGGTTCTCATGAACATGATAGACGTATGTGTCATGATGGTATTGTTTGCAACAAGTTTCTGAGTGAAGTTGCAACAACATCATCATTTTGTCAAGTAGTGACCTGGCGGCAGCCAAGGCTGTTGATAGGGTTTGGACCAGAGGTTTGGACCTTGAGTCCTGGCAACACTCAGCCTGGGCATCCTAAAGGTCCTGGGCTCTAAGGTGGTTGCCTTGGCAACTCAAAAGCCCTAGTTGTAAACCACCAATATGGTTGTTGCAATTTCTCATGTGCAGAGCCATGTCAAGGTATCTGAACTATCTGCAACAAGTTTGTTTGTGACAATTATTCCACAGAAACTTGCTGCAATCTTGCTATGAACACATGACAGACTGTCAAGGCATGGCAAACCAGATCTAGTGGTGCAAAGAAATTCCAGTATTATTTCTTCGATTTTGTAAAACAAGTTGTAACACAGCTGCTACAGGCTTGTCTGAATTTTGGTCGAACTTTTAATAAATTGTGTAATAAAACAGTCCTAGTTAATTTTTAAAAGGACTTTAAATGACCTTACCTCAAATAGCTTTGCCAAAAACTTAAAATATGGCGAGTTTGTCAGTGAAGTGGTTAGATTTTCACTGCTTTCACTGTTCCCCATAATTAAGCTCCTTATTCACATTTTGCATGAGCACAATCTCCAATTTTCAACCAATTTCCACCTTGAAAAACAACAAATTTTTAATTGCGAGTTCTTTGGATGCTAGCTATCGCGAGTGTCACCCACAGACACACGCGTGGAACCACGCGAGATTGTCTGGAAACAATTTTGGTCCCATTCTTTTTAACCTCGTACGCCTGGAATCGCGAAGAAGAGACATTTTGAGCACCTGTTTAGATGTATTTCAAAAGGTTCTGAGTCTGAAATGAGCTCACACAACTCCGACACTGAAGTTAAAAAAGCCAAGGATCTCAAGTTAGTAGGTTAAAGGTTACTTATGATTACAAAATACCTGTGTATTGTGTCACAAGTGCGAGGAAAGTGTATTCCATGTTGCACCGAAAATACTGTTGCTAGGGAGTAATAACTTTTCCATAAGAACGATTTTTTTAAACGATAAAGCGTTGCAAACTAACGGATAACACAACGAAATATAGCAATAAAGGACAAAGGTACCATTTAATTCCTATAAAAAGGGTTTTAAACGCATTTCTTATTGTAGTTGTTTTATTTGAATAATTCGAATCGAACCACTACAACAAGAACAAGAAATGGTGGTCTTCGATGTTTGCTTCATTGCAGTATGACCTGTCTTAGAAGATAAGTTAGATGGAATGTCAACGGTATTTTTTCATTTCTTGTTGCAAGGTAGCAGTGTTTATGCATTGTTGTGTGAAAAGCAGGTCTATTTGATCTGATAACATATCTTAAAAAATAACCAATTTAAAATTTAAAAGTGCTATGGGTTCAATTGGGAACCTTTCTTCCCTAATTTAAGGTACGTTTATGCACTGTGATTAATTGGGACATTCTATGATTTAGGTGCATGGTAATTAACAAAAAGCAGGCTAATTTGAGCCCGTGGTAAATTCTGTTGACTGCTTTGCAATGTAACATGCCCCAAAGCCAGAAACCAGCCCAATTAACTGGAGTGTGTAAATGTACCTTAAGCAGTTCACCATCTTTAAACTTTTATCAATGTATAAGGCACTGAAAGCTGGTGTACTGATCAGTTGTGGTCTTTACCATTTGTAGTATTTGGCTTGATGCTCATCATGATCCCATATCATCCCTGAACACCTTCACATCCTGCCTGGCTCTTGCTGACCTCTATGCTGATGGGGACCACAAACTGTTGGTTGCAGACTTGGGTAATAAGACCCATGAAATGAAGCTCAAGGTTTTCAAAGGTACTAACCTGATGGTAGAAAGTTCAATTATCGACCTTCCAACAGGCCTGGTGACATTCTACATGGACACCAATGAGCCACGCACACCAGCAGTTGCTGTCGCCTCTGGACCATTCATTTATATTTACAAAAACTTGAGGCCTTACTTTAAATTCACCTTGCCTCCACTGGAAGTGAATCCAGTCGAGCAAGATTTATGGGATCAAGTCAAGGATGATAAGATTGATGTTAGAATTCTAAAAGAGATGCTGGAAAGTTTGCAAAGTGAGGGCAGTGAGGGAGCATTGTCTGTACGTTCATTAATGTTTTTGCAGCTAGAAGATGAAGAACTTGAACATTTTGCAAACATTTACAAGTCCAGTCCTTTAAAACGGCAAACTGTTATCACCTGCTTTGCAACAATGAAGAAGACGATGCCTGACGATGATGCAATAAGTTGTCTTGTTGTGGGCACCGAAAGCCGAGATATCTATATTTTGGATCCAGAGGCATTCACAGTGCTTGCAAAGATGAGCTTACCCAGTGTTCCTGTTTTTGTGTCTGTGTCAGGTCTATATGATGTGGAATTTCGGATAGCAATGGCTTGTCGTGATGGTAACATCTACACTGTCAAGAAGGGAGGCAAGGCTGTAAGAACATGCATTGAAGTTGGCTCACAGATTGTTGGGCTGGAAAGAATTGGCAAAAGTATTGTGGTTGGTTGTATGAACAACAGTTTGGTCTGTCACTCATCCAAAGGGAGAAAATTGTGGTCTGTTTACCTTCCAGAAAGCATAACCACAATGACTACCCTAAACCACAAAGCCAAAGGATTCAAGGCAGTTCTTGTTGGGTTGAAGAATGGTGAAGTCCGTCTGTACAAAGAAAGATTTTTGCTCAGCGTGGTGCAGGTTGAAGGACCAGTTACAGCCATGCAATTTGGAAGATTTGGCAGAGAAGAAAATTCCCTGATACTGGTGACTCGTGGAGGTGGAATGTATGTTAAAATCTTGAAGAGAACTGCGTCATTTGAAGAAAAAGACATCGTGTCTGGTCCACCTCCTTCCCAGTCTATCAAGCTTAACATTCCCAAGAAAACGAAGCTGTTTGTTGACCAGTCTTTAAGAGAACGTGAAAGTGGTACAACCATGCACAGAACATTTCAACGTGACCTATGCCTACTGCGTCTTAGAGCGGCAAGGTCATATGTCAGTGCACTTGAGAAGAGCCTTAACCCTGTGTCAACCTCAGGTGAACCTCTGAAGGTCTCAGCACACATCCAAGGCTTTGGTCCATCTTTTAAGCTCACCATAAAACTGCAGAATACTTCATCAAATGCACCGTCCACCAACCTGTTGATCACATTCCAGTACCAAGAAAGCTTGTACAACCTGAGTCGGCCTTGCATTCCTGTACCACTCCTAATTCCTGGAATTGAGTACATTTTTGAGACTCTTGTTGAGTGCATTAGTGACAAGGGGATTGCTGATGTCATCAAGGTCTTTGTCCTCCACAAAGGGAAAAGTGTACCCATCATCACTGCTGTGATTAACATGCCCGTTAGTGAGGCTGTTGTAGTGGTATAGACTGAAGTACAATTTCATTATGGAATGAAGCATCTAAAATAATTTATGTAAAATTCAGTTCTTGAAAAGTTTAAGTTGATATTTCTTTCATTTTGCTAACTGTAAAATGAATGCAATAAAAGCTGTTCATTAGGCGTAATATAGCTGTCATTTCTACAGGAAATTTGCTGTAGGATTTACTTTCCAATAAATCATTTTCTAAAACATTAGAAATGCCATTCATCTTAACAGTTAAAGCCACTGAAGTTTTAAGATTTTACTGTGTTGTAAAGAGTTCAACTATCTTTATCAAAATATAATAAGGCTAAAAAAGCTGATGTGGTCTCTCATCCATAAATTTGGTATGGGAACATGGATAAATGTTTCATATAGAAGAGGATGGATGTATTCCAGACAAACAGTAGTTATGGTTAATGTAAACTGGTGATTGATTCAAAGATATTGAATGTGGGTAGCGTGAGTACAGTATGTCAGATGACCAATGGTTGCTTCTTCTTGGGCATCTCATATGATGAACCTGCATCTAAGCTTACCAACTGAGTCCTGGTAGGTCGATGGTTAGAGCATCTCACCAGTCATAGAAGGTTGCCAGTTAAATTCCTGTCTAAGGATAGGAGACAAGCTTGATGAATGTTTGCTGGTTGTCGGCTTTACAGATTAATGCCACCTCAAAAAATTACTAAAAGGACTAAATTGTGTGAAAACCTGCTATTCACAATTTAAAATTCATTCAATAATGTCTGTTGTTCAAAACTCCATGTTTCGACTGAAGAACAATTGCCAGTCTCATGATATGTCACAAAATGAAGCATGGCTTTGATAATAATCTGATGCCATGTGAGCCTAGCAAGTCTGAATGAAGCTTTACAACAGGAGAGAGAATTACTGCTGTAGCACAGTTTTACAACAGTCATGCTCAACAGGTTCCATTCCATCCAGATCATTTGAGCAACTCAAAAACAACTACCCTTTAACCCTTTCATTTGCACAGTGACCAGGGGCATTCCCTTTGATGAGTAAAATCATCTGGCATTAGAGTAAAATAATAAAGTTGTCACATGACAACTGCATGCATGAAAGGGTTAAAGGCCCTAAATTAGGACTGTGGCATCATGTTTGATGCTTGGTTGACCCAAATCATTTTTAGAATATTGCTCAACAAGTTGAACTGTTTTGAATTTATAGTTATTTCAAAACTTTCAACATTTTAATCAGATCACCAGGCTTCACATTTTCCTAAATGATGTTGCTGACTATTTCCCAGCCTGTGCTGCAGCCCAACTTCAGCTGCAGCACAAAGTGCAGAAGAAGTACAGATGAAATTGCAACAATGGTATATTTAATTTAGTATATTTTATCAAATTTGACGTATACAAGAATGTATTTAATACAATAAAGATCAGAACTATTTATTTACAAGTGCTGGGTTTTAATTTAACACTTTATCCATAACACCAGCATCTTTCCCTATGAATACTTTCCCAACATTTCCTCTGGCATTGTACATATGAAACATTTTTCAGCCCTGCATTAGTTCTTGCAGAACGAACTCCATGTTTTAATGAAGGCTTTTTCTTTCAGTATTTCAGTACTTAATATTGAAAACTTCTATGGGTTTGTATGTCATCCAGTAACTGTTGCAAATCATCATCTTCAAATCTTCCTTCAAGGCTTAAAAATTGAATTAAAATTGAAAATTGTAAATCATTTCAACATAATTTTCAGTGAGGAATTATTCAAAAACTTTTGCTAAACTTCATGTCACATTAAACTTTATGGTTAATGATGAATTTATCGTTTCATATTGCCCCGAGGATGATTCTGAAATTCATGTCACAATTTGTGGCACTGTGACAACATGACATATTACCAAGCACAGAAAAACAAGTAATTTCCTGATTCAACTTTTTATATAGATTTCAAAAAATTTAGTTTTTAACCAAAAAATTGAGCTGGAAGTAGGTCAAAATAACAAATATTTTCATAGCATACTTATATTGGATATTTGGGGGGAGGTTGGACCAAATAAAATTAAGTCTCAATACCATTCTTTTGAGTACTGCTACAATGTCTTCATCAAATTGTGTAAGGACAATCACAGAAAAGGATGGAAGGGGATGTAATGCAAGAAAGTTAAGGCTTAACTGAAATGAGAAGGGTCTCTTACATTTAAACTTAAATCCACTGCAAAATTGTGAATTGATCATTCAAACCCTGGACCTAATTGCAATGACTTTGAATAACAATGGATTTGGTGTAGTAGTTGTTTACTAATGGTCAATAAGTCTAGTAGTTATAATGATGTAGTTGCTACTCTGAGTGATGAACCATACCAGACAAGTAGAGAAAACTCCACTTGGCCCGGCAGGGATTCAAACCTGCGACCTTCGGTTCACTAGTTTGGACTAATGAACTGAAGGTAAAGTAAAATAAAGTCTAGTAGTTGTTTACCAGTGGTCAATACATCTCTATGGTATAGGTGAGACCAGCTGATAGGATGTTTCAAGAGAGAGTAAATTCACTCCTCAAATTGAAAGTTTTCATATTCAATCTTGAAACTGAATTTTGTCACATCATCACATGCAGGTTTTATGATTTTCACGACCAAAATTTTGGAAATACCAGAAAAGGGTCATTTGGGAATCCTTTACAGTAAATCTTAGTTTGTTTGTCTGCATTTTGGATTTAAAAATAGCAAGCATATGCAGCATTATTCTAGCCCTAAAGATCTGTTAAAACTATTTTATCCTAATCTAAAACTTAAGCCTATGAGTACACTATTTTCATTGAGGGATTTAGTCCACTAAACTACAGTTATGCCAAAATGTGTTACCTTGGAATGAGTGACTTAGCTTCTTCTGCAGTTTCAGGACAAAGGTTAGCAAGACAGGCTAACTCAAATTTATGTAACTTCTTTTTCCCCAACAAACTAGACGAAAAAAAGGTACAAAACAAAAAGCAGCATTTAGTCGAGCTAATTTTATCCATGCACCACGTACTAACATCTCGGTAATGGACAGTAATGGACAATGTGCTAACCTTCTTACACTTGCGATAGTTTCTCGGTTTTTATATCGACTAAATCTCTCAGTATACTGAAGTGTTTTCATGAACACTTCGGAAAGTTCTTGCTCGTCCTCTGCTCCTTCACTTTGTGCTTTCCTGTGCTCCAATAACATGAAAACTTCAGAATTTAATAGAGTCTCGGCATTCTCGAACTCTGAATAAAAATGAAGGAAATGAAGATCTGTTAACATCTAGAAACTTTCATGTACGATGTATCACATGTTGGTTTTGGCTTCTACTGCAATTTTGTTCGGCCTTTACCACCATATTCAAAAAGAAATAATCTATTTCAACGCCTGAAATTTATCTTAGCAATATTCTACATCTCCATCCAACGGGATATTCACCAAATACCTTTTGGAAATTGTAATTCTGTTGCATCTTCCTCGCCAGCATTTTCTGTTGGTGCAGCCGCCATTTTTAATCAATTATCGTAATTTCGTTTCCAGGCCCATTCATTACAAAGACACGCCAACCTTTTAGAAGAGAAAGACATTCTTGACTTTAGAGACAAGAATATGCTTCAAAATTAAGCACACAGGAGGTAAATTATGTGATAAGAACCTTTTTTCCAGCTGCTCAGAACATCTATAACTCTACTAGTGTTTTAAAACGTTGAGACGAGCTGCCGAACTTGGCTTGTGCACAGCAACATAGCACGGTCGTATTTACTGCACGGGGAATTTGCAAAGAAAGAGCTCGTTTGGTAACGGAACTTGTCGGTCATTATTCGTCTTCCGAAATACCCATACCCCAAGTCAAAATACCCATACCCCAACTTACATGATTCATTCCAAGGAAAATATAAATGCCAGACACGAGAATTGAAAATGAGATGAAAAGAAAACGGGAAGAATTGAGTTCTCTTTCTCAAGAGGTAGTTTAGATAATTTAGAAGAACTTTTCTTGTTCCTTTTTTATTCTCATTTTCGTTTGCTATCGCTCAGGAACTTCTTGACATCTTGGAAGACCTTGAAAGGCAAAACCAGGCGCTAAGAGAGAATTTGTCCACCTTAAACGAAAAATTGTCGAGCACAAGCAAGAAGACCAAAGGGAAAAAGGACCGCAGAGGACAAAAGTCAAAGAAACCCAAGAAATTTGACTTTTCTCGGTAGGACTGGTCCATTTTAAATATTTTTATCCAAAATATTAAACATCTACTAGTTACATAATTTTCCAGCTAAGTGGGTTGACTGCCACTTAATAAGTTAACTGCCACTTGATGAGTTAACTGACCCCTTGGTTAGCCTGCAAAAGCCTATAAGTTGCTCGTATAGGCCCTGTAAACATGAAGAGAAGTTGCCCCTGGTGGGACGGTTACCCAGGTAAGACAACCTTAGACATATTGCTTTATAAATAGGAGAAAACTGTTTACATGAGAAGTCATAAAGTTGTCTCTGGTGGTAGGGTGACCCTACTCCTAGAGGGTCAACTTTGGTATGCTGGACATTGTTTTGAAATTGACACCATGGCATCCATCTTACCAATTGGTTAAAAGTTGCCTCCAGTGACTGAAAGCTGAGAAAACTTCCTTTCATATAAATGCTAGGTAAAACCTAGCTCAGGGGCCAGGGTTACCTCCTCACTAGAGACAACTTCTGGTCATCTAAACAGGGCATTACAAATTTTATGAACCTACCAACTTTCGTATTTTCAATACCTCCAAGACTGGGCTTAGTGGAGTTAAATTGACCTAGTGCCAGGAAGATGTAAGGGGGCCAGGACGAAATTGAGGGGTGGAGCTGCTGGAAAAGTACTGTATTGAATTCAGACTTTTTATCAATGATATAAATAACTTTTGCACATATTTAATACTGAATTAGCTGCAGCAAAGCTTGAAAACATGCTAGATTTCTGACTGGAAGGGGGTCTAATGACTTCTCTGTCTCTACCCCCAGGCCAGTAGTAGCTCTTAATTTCATGCAAGTTTGTTCATGTGGGAGCTTGGTAAATATCAGATGACTAGAGGACATTCATCAAGCTTGTTCTCTCAGAAAAATGATTTCAGAGTCCTAGATGGGAATGGAACCCGCAACCTTCTGATAACCAGTGAGAGAATCAGAAGGTTGCAGATTTGATTCTGGTCTAGGGCTCAGAAATCATTTTTCTGAGGAAACGAACTTGATGAACATCTGGTCCGTGAATAGTTTGGCATATTGTGTTGTTAATTAAGTTTTCTCAACCGCAGGTATAATACAAGGCACATTGCACTAAAAATTGCTTACCTTGGCTGGGATTACCATGGGTTTGCAAGCCAAGAGAACATTGAAAATACCATTGAGGTAATAGTACTTATACTTCAAAAGAGTCTTTATAGAAATATTGAACCTAAGACATTCTGATTGTAATTATGAATGGATTATCTACTCAAAGGCTTCGGGACTCTTTTCTGTTTGTGCCCAACTTCTATTATAGTTTTACTTTGGCTAATGCCAGAAGATTTAACTGGTCAAGTTGGAGCCCTCAGACAGGGAAGGGTTAAACTTGGTCTGCATTTGGATACTTCTAAAATCACTTTAAACAAGGTTAGCTTATGGTCTAAGCTGATATTATTTTAACCCTGTGCCTGCCAGTGGTACACTCTAGTATTTTATGCTAGCTAATGCAGGTAATTTTGTTGTCAAATGGAGAGGTCTGCCAGTCAAAGGGTTAAATGCCATAACATAGGTAACACCTGGCCAGCAAGCTGAATCCTACACATATAGCCATTTACTCTAGCCCTCAATAAGGTCTTAAATTGCATTTAGTTCATGTCTATCATTTCAAAACTGCTTTTTGATGACTACCTTTTATAACACTGTGACCAGCCCTTGACAAGAGACAGAGATGCAATCTGAGAGATTGGAAATTCTTTTGTGAAAAATCAGAACATAAAATTTAGACTAAGTTGTAGAATCCAGAACCTAAACCTTGTAACCTTGGACATAGCTGCTTAGACAGCTTCAAACTATTTCCAAATTGAACAAGAAAAATGTGCTACAACAAATCAAACCCACCACCCATTACCACCATTGATACCAATATTTTTCTGGAAAGCCAGCAAGCTGAATAATTCTTATATCCTTTGACCAATTAACAGTGAATAAAGGGAGGGGTACTCAGACTTGTATGTCATTACACATTCAAGTCAGAAACATGTGGTATTTAAAGAAAATACCTCATTTGGTATTAAGAAAAATCAGTAAACCCTTCTCTGGCTTTCAGAGACATTTAATTAATCACAAATTCTTCTTATGCCAGGATATTGTATTGTGGTACTTACAGTATAGTAATTCTAGTATGTTTGTTTTTGAATAATTGTGAATTGTTTTAGTTTTGACGTCATTTATTTTCACGTGTTATTTTTTCAATTAGGCTAATCTCTTTAACGCATTACTTAAAGCATGCCTCATTGAAGAAAGATCTACATGTAACTATTCAAGATGTGGACGCACTGACAAAGGTGTTAGTGCCTTTGGGCAGGTAAATTTTTCCAGTCTTTTTGTCATCAGAACTATATACCAGGGATGGTAAAGAAAAAATTTCTAGAAGGGAGGTTATAAGTGAAGGTTGGTCTGAAGGTATTTCCTTCTTGGAAATGTTTGAAACAATCGGTCAAAAGTCCATAATTTCAAGAACTAAACACAAAATTGCAGTACAGCAAAGTTATGTATAAATTTTTATTTGAATTGGATGCTCTTGGATTTCTCTTGTATTCAATCATGTACATTTGAAAGTGAATTCTGGGAAACACAGAGGGCTCAACCTTCCTCTGACTCTGCAATCCTTAAATGTTTGTTCATTCACATGGAAAAGCACTAAATACCCTACATAGAGCACACTGCTTGGATCCTCACTTGTGAAACTCATTAGTAATTCATGAGGAAAATTCAAAAGAAATAAATGTTGAATCAGTGCTTCAACATTATTTTCTGGTTCATTGATTCAACATTAATTTCTTTTGAATTTTCCTCATGAATTATACAACCACTAGTGGTTGTATCATGTTTATTAACCACTAGTGGCTGTATCAGATTCACATATCAGTTCTATCTAGGCCTTCCAACACTCAAATACAGCTTTTTTCCAAGTTAAAATGACTTCATAGTCCTAAGGTTTCACAAGTACTGTATTTTACAACTTTTACATTGGCATTGTATCCAATGTATAATCATTTGCCTTTGGCTCATGCTTGTAAATCTGATGCAACACTGCCTCTCATGTTGTAAATAGTAGTTATCATGTGGCTATAGTTTTTCCTTTGTAGGCATATTGCACAAGTTCTGAAGTTAATAACTTCAGAAATTGTGCAATATGCCTACAACCTTAAATGATATTTTCATGAATAGTTTGAAGAATACACTACATGTGAACTAAATGCTATAAAATGTTATTTTGATGACTAATTGTTCCAGGTAATATCACTGGAAGTGAGGACCAACCTAGATTCGGGTGATGGAGTGATTCAAAGGAAAGATAGAAAAGTTGCAAACAACTCAATCAGTGAAAATACAGTGCAGGAAGAAATACCATATGTTTATGTTTTGAATAAGTTGTTACCAGATGAAATACGTGTATTAGCATGGACTTCCGTATCATTTGACTTTAAGGCAAGGTAGAATTTTCATTGCTTCATTTTTAACTTATAAATCACTTTCCTTTTCATTTTGGTGCTTGTATTTTAATATTAGTTTATTTTATTTTTGAAGGTTTAGTTGTGTGCAGAGGAAATATAAGTATTATTTTCCT
>JBAHVQ010000330.1:61612-72669 GCA_036872915.1 Nanipora kamurai | reverse complement strand
TTTGTTGGAAATTATGTTGGATTATGTTTGCTTTCTATCAAACATCTGGGCCAACATTTTGACTTGTCCAGCAAAGTTGGATCGTTTGACTATGGTTTAAGGTTACTTGGGAGTCCTTTAGAAAGTATTTGGTGGCACAAGACCAATTTCACGTCTTAGAATGTCCTAGTTAAGGCCAGATATCTTTTTCCTCCGTTGGGCAGTGCCAGTTTTTCCGTTCGGTATGAAATCAGGCAATGCACAAAATTTGTGTACGAGATTCTGGCTATAGAGTGTGTCCATCTGACTTCTCGGCAGCCATGTTGGAGGAGAACATCAGAATACCGACGCTAAACGGCGCGAATCCATGCAAATACCTTTGTTTGTTGGCGTTCACTCCTCCAACAGAGGAATACGTGAACACGTCCTATACTTAAATTCTTATCTGTCATCCATGGTACTTTACAGATGACCGTTAACCGCGACAAACAAGAAATTTAGATTCTAACATTTGCTAGGAACCACGGATCACTGAAACCAAGTCGGATATTCGATGTTTGATTTTCGACCTCCATTAAGGCAAGAAATTTTCGTAACGGAAATCTGTTGATTAGTTCGATAATAAACCCGACAATAGTATTCGTTGTTCCAGGGAATAATCTAATATTATTGTAAGCCGTGATATACTTGCTTCAACTTATCTGGCCCCCTGACACCAAGGCTCATTTTAAAATGCTTCTTTACACAAGTAATGTTGATTGATTTTTAGAAGTTAGTCCTATTTCTTGGGGTGAAGTTAAAGACAGAACATTTCCTGGAATGTCTCTTATTCCTGGTCATCACGTGAAGTCATACAAGAAATTACTTACCCGAGCCTTGTGTGGTAAGTTAATGAATAAGAAAGGAAAGTGTGGGGTGTACTGGCGATAGGATTAGGTTGCGACGAATGATCTACGATGAAGGATGTGTTCGTAACTACTTTCAACCAATCAGAATTGGTCGATTGAAAATGTAAATCAATCAGCATTTGCCGCCCACCTGTTGACGAACTATTCAAAAGTGGCTGGGGCGTTTTTTCTCTTGCCCATTTGCCCTCCGAAAATTACCAGCTACGAGTCCTATTTGAAGAATTACTGTAGTATGGTGACGTCTTACTAACGTCATCAAAATCTGAAAGACTCCATCGTTTTAACCATTTACATTATGCTATGTTTTTAATAGTTATTTGAACCGGAACGGTTATCTGTCAAATTTTAACGATGGTATTACAGTCTTAACACAATTTAATGAATGAATGAATGAATGAATGAATGAATGAATGAATGAATGAATGAATGAATGAATGAGTAAATGAATAAATAAATAAGTGAATGAATAAATAAATAAATAAATAAATAAATAAATAAATAAATAAATGTATGATTAAATGAAAAAATAAGTAAATAAATGAATAAAGAAATCCAACCACGCTCATCCCATTTCCTTCTTGGCGTTCCCCTTAACTAGTAAAATCGTGTGGCGTTAGCCAAAGTAAAATAGTTGAATACATCTTTGGTAGGGAAAGGGTAAATGCACCAAAGTTGGCACTCTCCTACAACTGATATGGATTTTTTTGTTTATTTTTCTACAGATAGTCTAGAAACAAAACTTGAAAATCTTTCCGCAAAACGAAAAACTAAAGAAAGAACCTGAAGACAGCAATTCATTACCAAGTGTAAAGTCAAGGGTACAAGAATAACAAATCTATCAGATTTCAAGGATAATAAATACCTCCTTACTGATTTTCGTTTAGTTTTATTACTTCGGTTTTTTGTTGTTTTTGTTTTTATATAAATACAGATAAATCAACTCGGCTATTTAACAAAAAACCTAATGTCTAATCCCTCGAGAAACTACTTAATTTTGTTCTCCGTCGAGTCTCGATTTTTTCCTCAACTCCTTCTCGGGAAACATTGCACTATTCTCCTTTGATTATTTAAACAGGCTCTCGGATGCATTTGCGAGGTATATTCCTGATGATGATTTTTTAGATGAACTTGTCCCGATTTTGTCAATAATTTTAATATTCAATCCTAGCCTTTTTATCTGTGTAGATATATTTCGATTACTAGAAGATATTATGTTAAATCTAGGTTTTTTTGTTGGTGTAATGCCAAATATTTAGCATAAATTGCGTTTGGAAATGGACCAGGTGTCATGCGCCGGGGGCTAGTTGCACTTAGTTGATGCTGTGACGGCAAAAATCCTCTTTGAACCTTTTTACTTAAAAATCAATTTAGGATTTACATATACATGGTTATATAAATTCATATAGACAGAAGACCCTCCTTTCTCTATTGACCACTTTTACATCTCCCATAATGCAGTTCGTTTTGGGGGCTTTTGTTTTTATGAAAATCCTTTGGTTTTATGCAAAAAAAAAAAACCGAAACGGACTGTTATGGCAGATTCAAAAGTGGGCAATAGTTCCAATGTACTCAAGTTAGTACTATTTAGAAACAATGTAGCTGTGCGTTTCAAAGTGGAGGGTCTTGTATAATATGAGAAGGGTAAGGAGAGTGTTGGTTTAAATTTTGACTGGTTAAATGAAACATAAGTATTTCCATCATTATTATCATATCGTAACTTCCGCTTAGGCAGTACATATGACGAACCTGACCGTAGCTCGCCATCTGAGTCGTGGTAGCTCAATGGTTAGAGCGTCTCACCGGTCATCAGAAGGTTGCGGGTTCGATTTCCGTCTAGGGCTCAGAAATCGTTTCTCTGAGAGAACGAGCTTGACGAACGTCCTCTAGTCGTCTGAAGCACAAGTTTATTAGTTATCCTGTTGGATTCCTCGTGCACAAGCTGCATCAACCGGTGTCTCCCGTGTCTGACTGGCTGAGACAGTCTCTTTTTCATCGCATCTTTTGACCGGAAATTGTGAAAATAGGTGTTTCCTTGGAGATAGAATGGGGGATTGTCTGCAAAAGTGAAGGGTTACATCCCCAAAACCCCATCCATTTTTAATCTCCTGTCAGTTTGACGACTGGTGCTACCACTTCCTGGTTTAAAGTCCTTTCTTGTTGTTTGTCCAAACACGCCGAAACAATCCTGTACATGTGGCTGTAAATAGGACACCTACAAAATATTTCAGGTTACTAACTCCAGCTAGGTACACGATATTAGCATTACATGACGTACGCTATTTGAAGTAAGCCGTAAGTGGACAATACATCTTTTTGTTGGACGTTATTTCTCATCTTTATGTCATTCGGCTGAAAATAGAAAGTGATTACTCATTGATCGAAGCTATTAGACTGTCCACTGCTAACCATGAAAGTCACAATAACTTACGAGGACAACTTCTTCCCGCTGGATATCAGTGAAGATCTGGAATTGGAAAATCTTAAAGCATTATTGGAGTTTGAAAGCGGTGTCCCAGCCGCAGACATTGGAATATACTACAATGGATCCATTTTGAATGATTTAAAGAAACCTCTCAAAGAATTCGGCCTGAAAGATGGTGAGATTCTCGTCATGGTTAAGCGCCAGCTGCAACAGGGTTCGACCCAGATGCAACGGGGAACTGGCGGTATGAAAGTTTATATCATTTCCGTAAAAATAAATAACTCGTAAATACTGTTATTAATCATTATAAATAAATCAATGATAAATTATAGTATTCTTTCATTTAAATGTGAAGGCTTGACAAATGGTTCCAAATATTGCATGGTTTAAATGTTAGTCGCCAAATACTTTCTTTCTTCAATATGTTGTTTGTGCGAAGAGCTAGTGAGAAATCGTAAGTTCGAAAAGGTCTCTCCTGTCATAGTCGTATGAAACAAAATGTAAGTTTATCTTGTTAGCAAAAACTCTTGAAATGTAGAAGGAACACATTCCACAGTTTTTATGTGTATCACTTTGTTCCTGAGGCACAGATATTCCACTTTGTTTGATCATATGTAAACGAGACTACAAGTGACTACTTGGTTTACAGCGAAAACACTGGACTCTGGTTAAACATGCACAAGTTGTGATTGGCTGAAAGGTTCACAACGACCAATTATAGCTTGTGGGGCTTGCCTAGAACCCAGTCTTCCAGGGTTTCTGTAGTCAATAATTCAAATAAGTTGTCTAAAGATTATTTAACAAAATCACCTTTGACTTAATGCACTGGTTCATTATTTGACTCTCGTGTGTGTGTGTGTGTGTGTGTGTGTGTGTGTGTGTGTGTGTGTGTATAATTCATCAAAAGAACTTCCCCTCCTTTCACTTAAAATTCTATATCGCATCATAAAAATTTCTTTTATTATAAACCGATCAATGTAGGTCAGTGTTTAATAAAAGAATTTTTTATGAAAAAACAAGCCAAAACAAGAGCAATTTTTACTTGGGCTTCCTGTGGAAGGGCCCAAGTCTAAAAATGCAGTTGTTTTTTTTCTTCTGTTGTCCACTAACCTCCCTTCCAACATTAAGGGTCAGGCACTGTGCTGGTAACATAAAATGGCAAAAAGCAAAGGCTCGAGATTACGATCAGATTTGGAACCTACTCCAAATGTTGTGTATGTTTACAGCACTTATGGTCTAGTTTCATGTTGCTGTGCTGGATGAATGTTGGCACTGAGGACATGGTGTAGAACCATAAGACATCTAAAGCTGGCCGTCTTTCCTTGATGATTATTTTTTGATCATTTATGATGATTTCCTTGATGATTTATGATTATTATTATGATTATTATTATTATGATTATTTTGATGGTTTTTTTCTTGCACTCTTTCCTCAATGATTTCAAGTGGGAAGGTTATGTCTGGAAAATGGTGTCATGACTTATACACAAATATAAAGTCGTCAAATATAACAATATCAAGGAAGCCCAAGTTCACATTCTCCTAGAGCATCTAGTTCATAATATTCTTCATGAAAGTTTTATTTCATAGTAATCCCATCTCAATTGATTTAACAAGTCAAAAAGAGCAGTTTTCTCTTAAGGAAAAAATAAAGAACAAATGAAAAAGGGGTAAATTGATGTGAGATGGGATTAATACTATTACTTTTACTATTATTATTATTATTATTATTATTATTATTACTATTATTATTGTTATTATTATTACTATTATTATTGTTATTATTATTATTATTATTATCATTATCATTATCATTATTATTATTATTATTATTAAGTTTAGAATTGTAGAGTAGTTGGGTATACAAATATTTATTAGTGAAAGGATGTGTTTCTTTCAGTTCAATAAAAGTAAAACTTTTCTTGACACCTAGCTTTTGGACTGGCCATCCATCATCAGGGTAAATTGCTTTGGACCTACAAGCCTTATATGGTTTTCAATATAATTTAGGATTTTAACTGGTCATTTTTTTTTAATTCATCTCCAGCGAACTTTTTAGTAATCATTTGCGTATTGAAAACTGCTGTACATAAGGCTTGTAGGTCCAAAAAGCTTTACCCTGATGATGGACATCCAGTCCAAAAGCTAGGTGTCAAAAAATTTTAACTTTTATTTAGTTTGAAGAAACAAATCCATTCTGTAAAAACTATTATTGTTATTCTTATCATTATTGTGGTGAATGAAATAATGAATGCAATGTGTGCAAGTTATTGCCAACCCTCACAAGAATTTCTGCCATGTCCCAAGTGGAAATAATGTTTCATATGTGAAAATGTTTGATTTCATATTTCTGAAACTCCTTAACAATTCATGATATTGTCTCATCACACATTCATCACACATATTCATCACACATTCTCATTTACATATGAAGTATGGAAAACTGTAAAAGGTGTTCCTTTTTACAGATGCAGGGAAGATATCCTGCCAGAAAAGAGTCGTAACTGTCCCAATTGACTCATGTTAATTAAGTTGTTCCTAATCTTTGGTATAAAAAAAAAGTCAATTATTGTTTTGCCATGACTGTTTGAATTTTAGAAAACCAAACGGATTGGGAAACTGCCGGAACCTAGGTGTAGAAAAACTGACGTTTCGAGTGAAGGCTCTTCGTGGGAGTGAAACGTAAAATGACATTAGAAGTAGGTTGTGTTCTTATAGAGAGAGAAAATCATGTTACCAAAAGATGACCAATAGGATAGCAAAGTCGATAACTAAGCAGTTACCGAGATGTAAACGATGGAAAGTCATTTGCGATTTTAAAACGTCGATCAGTTAGCCGAAAAGGGGAGGACCTGGCAGAGGCCCCAGGGGAATAGTAATATGCAAAAAGTTAAAGGAGAACCCAAGGGAATAAAGAATACAAGCCATTGTATTCTTTGTCCGCCAATGCTAGAAAAAACATTAACTTTTGAGGAGGAAGATGTCATAAAAAAAGCCAAAAAAAGCAGGAAATAATGAATACAAGCCAATGTATTTTTGTTTGAGTTTTAATTGTCCTTGAACCTGGTAATATTTTGGTGGTGTGACGTTTCGGAATCTTATAATTACATCTTCAATAATGCCTGATTTGCAAACCTTCCATTTTCCTACATATTTTGCAGTTGGTATGATTGACTGGAGCAACGTCCAGGTTCCAGGCTCCTCAGGCACTGGTAGTAGGCCTCGGCCACCCCAGCAGGGTGCACAAAGCTTGTCCGGGGGTATAGATCCTTTGGTCATCAGAGAGATGTTCCTAGCTGACCCTTATCAGAGGTCACTGCTGCGTGAACGGAACCGTCCACTGTCTGAAGCTTTGGAGAGCGGGGACCAGCAACGATTTCTGGCTGTATTTGAGCAACAGAGAAAAGAAAGAGAAGAACGTGATAGACTGAGAATAAGAATGCTACAGGCAGACCCAATGGACCTTGAAGCGCAGCAAAAGATCGCCGAGGAAATTCAGATGGCAAATATCAATGCCAATATGGAAACTGCAATGGAATTTTCACCGGAGTCGTTCGGCCAGGTCGTGATGTTGTACATCAACTGTCAAGTCAACGGGCAACCTGTAAAAGCGTTTGTTGATTCTGGAGCTCAAATGACAATCATGAGCGTAGCTTGTGCAGAGAGATGTAATATCATGAGACTTGTGGATCGTCGGTGGTCTGGACTGGCCAAGGGAGTTGGAACACAGAAAATAATTGGGCGTGTACATGTGGCCCAAATACAAATTGAAAAAGACTTTCTGGCATCTTCGTTTTCTGTACTGGAGTCACAGCCAATGGACATGCTTTTGGGGCTGGACATGCTTAAGCGACATCAGGTATTGAGGCTACTGCATAGCTGGGTTCTCAGATAGGGACCTTAGGAAGCATCAGCAAACGAAATTTTTGAACACTCGGACGGCAATAATAGCTAGCGGACTAGATCGAAAACGGCGTTTCTGGTGGATACTTTCACTTTTATTTCGGCTTTGCAATCGTGTTGAAGAACGAAACAAAGTATTTTCTCCTGGAGAAAGTATTAACATTCAGAAAGCGTAAATATCCAATGTATGTTGTATAAATGCAAAAGCAACTTGTCAAAGCGAACTTCCCGTTTCAAGTTCTAAAATGAAGTCACTGGCGCCAAAACATTGCATTTCCCGTTCTTGATTTTCCGCCGTTCTGAAGTGGATGTTGTTTTGAATCTTACGAAAATTAAACTCTCGCTTTCTCGTTACTATGAGTTCGATAACATCGCCCGAATACACACGTACTTTGATATCAAAGCACGTGTGTTTTGATATATAAGTAAGGCCGACGGCGGTAGATGTTATCCAACTCGTTGTGAAGAGCAGAGCATATAATTTTATATTTCAGAGAGTTACTGTTTCTTGAGATTCTTTCAAACACTCAGTTCAGGTCTTCGTCGTCTGAGAAATGTTTTATAAAAAACTCGAACGGTGTTTGGGCTATCCTTTCAAACGAATCGATATTTTTGAAGAAAATCGAGTTCAAGGTGCGGTTAATTTATGCGAATATTTATCGTGGTATGAAAACGTCTCGGTACTGATTTCTTTTGTATTTTCCTCATAAATTGTTAATACGTCTAAGAAGCATTAGTCAAAAGCCGAACAAAAGGCAAAACAAGGAACTGTGGTTGTTGTTTTGTCATCGGAAGTCCCGGAGGAGATGTTCTCCATTGTTTTCGTATTGGTCGTCTTATGCTTATGTCGCTCTTGCGAACAACCAGGTTCAAAGGGTGTTCGGAGTTGTTCATTTTCGAGTGAGGCTATTCTGCACTCAGATGATGTGGCGAGGTAATGTTTTAGCAAAAATTCCGGGATTTTATCAATACTAACCCCGATCCAAATCCAAACCCTAACCCTAATCTTGATCCCAACTCCAATCCCAACCCTAGATCAATCATAACTCAAAAGCTTCTAGTCTAATTTTTGTTACAACGACCTCAACTGAGTGCAGAATAGCATTTCCTGTTTAGTTTCATAAGTATTCACGAATTGCTAAAGCCTTGGCCAAACGGTAAACAATAGTCGATGATAGTTTGAGAATGGATTTCCTCCCCTAAGTATCCTCAACTATCATCAACTATCGTCAACTATCATCAGCGCGTGATCAAACAGGGAAACTGTCGTCGACTGTCATGGAAAATTTGAACATTTTCAAAGTAAATGATAATCCACGATGGTCCACGATAGTCCATGATAGTCCACGATAGTCTATGGTAGTCCATGATAGTCCACGATAGTCCATGATAGTCCACGATAGTCTATGACAGTCTATGATAGTCCATGATAGTCCATGATAGTCCATGATAGTCATGATAGTCCATGATAGTTGGTAGTCAAACGGGAGAGAGAGTTTCAACTGTTAACTGTTGTCGACTGTCATGCGCCCTTTGACCAAGGCTTTAAAAAGGTTAGAATGAGCATAAATAACCCAAGAACCAATCATGATAACTTGTACATGGTATATGTACGTAAATGCAGAGTGTTGCGTCGGCAGTATTGAACGGCCGGAACAGAAACTGACGTTTCGAACGAGGGACGTTCGTCGGAGTGGAACGTAAGATGAAAAAAAAAGTAGGTGGTGTTTTTATATTGAGAAGAAATCCTCTGACAAAAAGGTGATCAGTAGGATTTAATTGGTTAAGATTAGTCTATGTTTATTCGTTCAAGTGACTGCGTTTCAAAGGAAAAAAAGTCCCGAAAGAATACAAAAACGAGGGAGTTTAGTCTAATAGACACTACTGGTCTCGGACAACAGCTTGAAATCTAGGTTGGCCATGAAAGAAAATAGTGAATGCATTATAACTTGATTGCCAACCTCGATTTGGAGCCATTTTTGCATGGGCATTGAAGCAAATTCGAGAAGTGTCTATTTAACTAACGTAAAAGAGCATTAAATCGCCGCCCATATATGAATTTGAAATAATGGCATACTACATCCCTTTACACTTGTCGTTTTAAGACTTCCACTATTCCTATAATAAAATCCTTAATATCTTCATTGCCGTTTTCTCTGCAGTGCTGTATAGATTTGAAGGCTGGCGTATTAAGAATTGGTACAACAGGCACAGAAACGCCATTTTTGCCTGAATCTGAACTGCCTGAATGTGCCCGATTATCAGGTCAAGGTCGCGGAAGTCAGGAAATGGAAGATCATGATTTGGCGGAGGCTTTGACTAGATCATCGCAGGATGCACAAGGGGGACTTCGACGAGGAGGTGGTGTATCCAGGTTAGTTAATTTTTCCCAAAATACAGGGAAAAAATTTATCAGCTTTATTCCAAGTTTTACTTTTTTCATTTCATACGTTTTACCTTTATTGTCGTATTTTGGCGTACTTACCCTGCTATCTCTTGAGAATAGAAACTTTAATAATGTTAGATACATGTCACTCCGAGTGACGAATCATACCGGGCAAGTAGAGAAAACTCTATATCGCCCGGCTAGTATACGAACCCGCGACCTTCGGTTGCTAGTCCGATGCTCCATCAACTGAGCTACTGGTCAAGTTGGGAGCTGGTCACGAAATGATGTTACTTGGGTCTTTGATATTTTGAATCAGACTAGTTTCTTCAATATCGGGACATTTAAGTCTTATCTTGATTTAGAATAGCTGATGTAGGAGAATGAACTCGGGTAAAGAATAATAATGTTAGATACATGTCACTCCGAGTGACGAACCATACCGGACAAGTACAGAAAACTCTACTTGGCCCGGCTTTGGTAGGAAAATATTAGTATGAATTAACAGTGGACTAAAAGCTCCCAACAAAACGCAGTCGCAACCGGTTTTCGCATTGCCAAGAACTCACCTTTGAGGCCTTTGGGTGGGACTTGGACCCAGGATCAGGAAATCTGGTCCAGATGACCGTCGAGAGCCTGGTTACGAGCTCAGCGATTCTTTACCTCGGTCATGCTTCCTTTACCGCGAAATATTTCCACCTTTTCTCCGTTTATCTCTTCCATGCACTTGTTTTCGCGTAAAACTTCGCTTCACATTACTTCATGTCACTTCACCCTACTTCACCCTACTTCACCTCACTTCACTCCACTTCACCTCACTTCACGTCACTTCACCTCACTTCGCCCCACTTCACCCCACTTCACCTTACTTTACCTCACTTTACCTCACTTCACCTCACTTCACCCCACTTCACCTCACTTCCTCCCATCCCACTTCACTCCACTTCACCTCACTTCATCCCACTTTACCTCACCTCACTTCACATCACTTCACCTCACTTCACGTCACTTCTAACTTCTCTTCGCCTTGCCACACTTCACTTCCCTGCCCCCTTCCTTTCCTTCACTTCACCTCACTTCACTTCCCTTCCCTTCCCTGCCTTTCACTTCCCTTTACTTCCTTTCACTTCCCTTCCCCTGGCTTCCCTTTACTTCCTTTCACTTTACTTCATTTCTATTCAATTCACTTCACATCACTTTGCTTTCCTTAACTTCCCATCGCTTCCCTTTATTTTTTTCACGTTTCTTCACTTTGCTTTACTTTACTTCACTTCACTTCACTTTGCTTTACTTCACTTCACTTTGCTTTGCTTTATTTCACTTTACTTCACCCTCACTTCACTTCACTTCACTTCGCTTTCCTTCACTTCACTTCATATCAATTCACTTCATATCAATTCACTTTACTTTACTACACTCCACTACACTTCACTTTCCTTCACTTTCCTTTCCTTCCGTT
>JBAHVQ010000330.1:34584-44836 GCA_036872915.1 Nanipora kamurai | reverse complement strand
GAATCTTACGTTTCGTTGTATACATCACAACATCTTCAGAGATAATAATTAAGGTTACCGAAGCTACAGTGTATATTACACTTTAGCATATTAGCACTTTAGCATATTACACTTTATATACACTTTAGCTTCGGTAACCTTAATTATTATCTCTGAAGATGTTGTGACGTATACAACGAAACGTAAGATTCTTTTAAACTCTTTGTACCATGCCTTTGTTTCGCATTCTATGCTGGGCTTTAATATTCGTATTAAAATTCAACCCTTTAACTAAAAATAAACCACCAACGATCAACAAAAGCGTAAAGACAATCATGTAGGATAAGAACCCATTTGTACTCACTGTTTCTCTGACGTTACACCCATTGATGGATTCGACTTCTCTGATTAGGTAAATTTCTGTAGCCCTTTTGAGAGAATCACGTCGGTCTGCAGAAAAAAAGCAAAAGAAATGAATACCAGCAATAACATACCGTTTATAACACACGATTGTCACAAATGACATGCGTTAACTTGCGGTTTTCTTAGCTGATATTTTTTTCTGAAAATTGGTAGGTTACATATTCCAGCACAAAAAAAACGAAAGCATCAGGGAAGCAAAAATTGGAGAGGGCTGTGAAGACAGATCTATCTGAGCTCCAGTCGGGACTCGAACCCGCAACCTGCAGACTCCGCAAAATTTCTCTGCATAGTTTCTAACAGTTTGATTAGCAAACATTTCTTAAGACTAATACTATCAAACTGTAATATCAAAATTTAAAAAAGAAAAAGAAGAAAAAAGTAAAGATTTTGTAAAAACAAACAAACATTGAGTCAAAAAATAAATCAACAGATGTCATTCTTCAACAAAAATATAAACATACGAAACATTTCTGTCTACTTTGAGAACGGATCGAAATCAATCTATCTAGCGATCGATCAATCGATCCGTCGGTGAGTCGATCAGTGGGTCCGTCCGTCCGTCCGTCCGTCCGTCAGTCGGTCCGTCCGTCCGTCCGTCAGTCCGTCAGTCAGTCAGTCCGTCCGTCAGTAAGTCAGTCAGTCAGTTAGTCAGTCAATGAGACCATTAATCAAATTAATTTACTAGATACATACATAAACGCACAAAGAAACATATACAACTATCGATATACAAACACAAACTACTAACACAAATTGTTTTCTATTAATACAAAGCTAAAAGCCATAAATTTACCAGTGGCAATTTTAAATCCAATAACATCTCCACCTAAAATAGTGAATTCTCCCAAGACATCTTTTTCACCATAATGTAGTTCTGATGACCCATCACTTGTGCTGTACTCTATTTTTCCATTTAATGGTTCCTGTCTGTTGGAACGACTAAACACTTTCTTCACTGTCCCTTGGAATGTGTCTCTACTGATGTCCTCAAACTTCACTGTTCCTTCCGGCAAAGGTTCCACAGAAACGGCAACTTCTTTACCCTGTTAGGTTATAAAACAATCAGTCACTAACCACACACTATTTCTCCTGACAATGATGTAAAAATGGGATGCTGCGTAGGCAGTACAAAACGGCCGAAAAAGTTGAAAGGTTGGTAGACTGCCGAATTTATTCTAAAGTGATTCTTTTTTTGACTCTGAAGATGAAAGCCTCCAAGGCTGTCGAAACGTCAGTCACTTCTACCAAAAGTCTTTCTCAAGACTACACTAACCTGGACGATCAACTTCCACTAACATTTATGGTTTAATATTACCCTGAAGATGATTCTGTAATTAGGTCCAGAAAAACTGACGTTTCGAGCGAAGGCCCTTCGTCGGAGTGAAAGGGCAACGAAGACCCTTAGCTCAAAACGTCAGCTTTTTCTATACCGAAGTTCCAGCAGTTTCCCAACCCTTTGGGTTTTCTACAAGTCGTTCAATACCACCGACGCAACTTTACTTTTATAACAAAAGAGACTATTTGACCCTGAGATCAGACACCGTAAAAGGCGTTTAAACTCGATGCGAGGCCCGAGTATTTTAATCTCACTTTGAAGTATTGTACCACGGAGTGAAACACTTCATTACGAAAATTCCAAATGACTTCACGCTTTTGATGTCATGTGATCACGCTCGGAAAAAAAGGAAAAAAAAATTAGATATGTTTCAATTTTACGTGTAAACAATTTTTTGTAGTTTGACATTTGAAATGAAAATGTGGTTTATTGCATTTTGAAATTATTCACATGTTTACTTTCACATTTTTTAGTTTTACATGTCTTTCCATATGGTTTACATGTCGTGTACGTCATAGAGATAATGTTTAACGCGATGTTAATATATGATCTCTGTGGTTCACATGTGGTCATGTTAGACCTTGTTAACATTACTAAGTTCGCTATGCATCACTGGTAGTTTCAGACCCTCCAAGGGGCAAACGACCCGTTTGGCACTTAATTTAAAATTCTCATTTAACCGAGTAACACAAACTTGCCCCTGTGGAGACTGGAACTACCCACATTGCACCAGAAACTTAACATTGTGAATTAAGTCCTTTTTAACTGCTTCTCGTGTTCCAATTTCACGTTTGAAATAGCGCAGGAGGAATTTTTCTGAGAACTTTCATGGGTGTTAGAAATATCTCCTCAAACAAGCTGATATTTTCAGAGAAAATTGCGTTCAATATTGGCATAATTTATGCAAATGATTGGTCGTGATAAATTTTCTTACTTTGTTTTTTTCCGCATGAAATTTCGAGTAACTTGAGAAAATGAGATAAAATTTTAAAAAACCATATTACGTTTCATAAGCACTTTAGTATTTTAAAAGAGAGTCGCTTGTGTGGTAGAAGAGTCATTGACCGGGAGTATTTCTAAGGGCCTGTTTATATGGAGGCTAGTTACCCGGCAAGCCGAGTGATTTGGCGAAGGAGAGATCCCGGCTACAATAGGAAATTAATGGCTTTCCCGGTTGACTTTATATGGCACAAGCGGGTAACTCGCCTTGCCGAGATCTCGCCCAAGCGAGATGGATATTTTGCCATATAAACACTTCGCCCGGGTAACTCGGCAAGCCGAGATGGAATTTTGTCGGTAGCGCATGCGTGTTTTCTCTTCCCAGCACATGTGTGTTTTCTCTTCCCAGCGCATGCGTGTTTTCCCTTCCCAGCACATGAAAATAACACACAGGCATATGTAAACCGTTAGATAAGCTTGTCTGAATTTCTGGGACTGCATTTTTTATTTCTATGATAGTATAATATCGTTTTTAAAAGATTTGAATGAATTTTATATTTCGGCGCCCTTTAGCAGCAACGTTAAGGAATTCATGTAATCGCAGTGTATAAGAACCAAAGATGGGTAACTCGGTTCCATATAAACAAACCGCTTCTTTGGCTCCCCAAAGCGAGTAACTCGGCTTTCCGGGTAACTCGCCTCTATATAAACAGGCCCTAATAGATCTACCATCATCGTCGGAGTTATCGTCAATTTTCATCAACATTCTACCTTGCTTTTATATATTTTCTTCAGTTAAAATATCCAGTAATTCCCCAGGTCGCATGCAACCCTGAGTGTAACGTTTTTTGTTTTTGTTCTTTAAATATGAATCGCCTTAATGGAATTAAGTAGTTATTTGTATATTATAAATTTGTTTACAATTATAAGCTTGGTGAAAAGCCTAAGGAAGACTGGAATAGCTTTGTAAAAAGGTACTTGGGAAAAAAGAAATAAAATCGCTTTATGCACTGTATATTTAATAAAAAAAGCCCAAAATATACCTAGAAATAAAGGCCTGTTGATAGACAATAGGCGGATCGCAAAAGACTGCACAGACAAGGGGCATTATGGGATACTTAAGTGAGTAAATTTCTCGGTAGCTGCTGTTATGGAGCGCGAAGGGCGGGAAAGGAATGACAGTTGAAATATTCAATACGCAAGTACAAGGTTTCCGCAGATTTAAATAACACGAAACAGCCTGATTACACTCAAATTGTTGGAAACAGTGAGATATTTACTATTTTCGCACAGTCAATATATAAGCAAGAACGCAAAGTTTTACTCGCCTCCGGTATCCCACAATGCAAAGTACGCGTGTTTTTCCTGAGATTCCTGATCCGCCCATTTGTTTCGCTTGTTGTTCATTGGGGAAGGGCAGAACATGGGGAACTATTGATGCGGTTGGTCAATCTCATGAAAGGATGAGAAATTACTGCTTAAATTGAGGGCTCGCGTTTTTGTGGCGACGTCAAGATGTAGTGTAACTTTATCAGCCTTCCATCCTGTACAGCCATGATTTTCTCAGAGCAAGATTAAAGATGTACAAGGTTCGGAAAGTGTTTGTTGTACGTCAAAGTTTAAGAACGGGGTGGCCAACCTCGATCCCAGGCTCTTTCGCCTCTCCTCTCCCGTCGTTGAGAGAGAGAGACCCTGGTTGCAGGTGAACACCTAACCACATTGCTCCAACAATACCGCAGAGAGGGTGGGTATCCGAACCTGTTTTGTTAAAGTGAACAAAATTACTTTTATTTGTTTACACATTAGCGCTGGCAAGTGGCGACTCAACAACACTTCAGCCTCTCACCCTGGCACATGCTACATTTTCTCACCGCTACAATTTTAGAACTTTGCCTCTCCGCCCCGGTAACGATTTTTTTAACCCCCTAGAATTTGGGTGGTCAGGTGACCAGCTGGAACCAGGGTCTCTCTGCCAACGACTAGGGAGAAAAGAGAGAGAGCCTGGGAAAAGAAAGTCCTCTTATAGTTGAAGCAAAATACTGCCGTTGAAAAGCAGAATAACTATTGGGCGATAATATTTTTCTTGGAGTCATGAAGGAGTCCTTTTTGGGAGGTGCTCCTTCCCCACTTCTGAAGAGCTTCCACAGCCGCTGCAGGTCGACGCCTTCAGAATGAACACGAAGTGAAGAAATTATGCGGAGCTTATTTTAGCGGAATGCAATAAAGTGTGAAAACTTTCGCAAGTGAATCGGGTACGTAAGGACGGACAATGGTGTACGAAAACCGTGTAAGAGTAGATCAGCCAACATATCACTGGCACACTGACGTCGTACCCGGTTGTCACCCCGAGGGGAACTTAGCCGTCGCTTAATGCGCAAACGAAAACTACGATAACATGTCACGACAAAAAAGTCCAATTAGGGAATGGGCAATTAAACTCGTGATTTAAAATGGTTAGGGTAATAATGTGCCATAATTTCGAAAAACAAAAAGTGTTTTCAGATGCATACGAGCCAACCTCGATAACATGTTCTGTTTCAAAAGACTTGGTGTTCGTGGCATCGAGCGACAGCCAAGTTTTTGTTTATTCACTGGTGGAAGATGGCTTCCCGCTAGTTTATCACATTTCTTTAGTCTCTACTGCAAAGGAGCTGATGTTTAGCGACATAGGGAACTATGTATTAACCAAAGAGACGACAAGAAAGGATAAACCGAGCCACTGCACGGCCAGAGTTTACTTCAACTGGTCAAAGCCACAAGAAAGTGAAGGGAAGTCGAACCAGAAAATCAGGGTATATCAAGTTGGGTATTCCGTGACACGGAGCTGCACTTCAAAGCCTGAAACTCTGATAGCTGTCGAGATTCTATCCAGATTTTCTGTACGTGCATTGTCGTGTTGTCCTTCAACTGGAAATATTGCTGTGGCCACGGAAACTGCAGTCACCGTATATAAACGGTTCGTGGATTACCCTTTTGACCTGCAAAGAGTGTACATCGTGGAACCAGGTTTCTCCATTCAAAAGCTGGCCGTTTGTGAACAGTTCGTTGCATTTGCTTCAGCTGCCGAAGTTCGCGTGTTGAGGGTAACTTTCAATGCACAGTCTATCTTGCTATACGAAAGGAGTTTTTCAAAAGATGAGTAAGTCCTGCTTTAGGTATTTAGAGGGGTACATTGCCAGTAATCTCTATATGTGACCAGAGGGAGAACTCCAGTTTATCAGCCATGCAAAAAGTGAAACCAAACGTGACTGACATGGAGGCTGGTTTTGCACATACGTTTTAGGCCCCTCTCCAGTGAAATATTAAGCTCCCTGGGCATTACATTGTACCCACACATGGAGCCAATGTGGAAACCTTCGGTTGGACCCCTCTGCAAGCAACAAAATTTTTAAACTACTAGTAAAACATCAATTGGAAAGTGAAACAAAAGGAAAAAACATGTTGCTGGCACATTCTAACAATCAAAACTAGGCCTCCTGTATGTCACAGTAATATTGTTCCCAATAAACTAGTGTACTTTTAATTACTAATTGGAAGACAGCAGTATAGCCAGACCAGGGAGGATTTTCCATCAAGATTTTCCACCCTTCTCCATCCTTTATGATCTTCGAGCCTTTTAAGCTAAGTACTGGCCAGCATTTACCCTTGAAAGCACCAAAACCATGCAGATTAGTGTAATTTATACAAATTAATACTGTCCCATGCTCCACTTGTGTTCAGGTAGGATGCACCTGGCCCATAATTACTTGTTTCATGATCAAGGATAGAACAATAAGGCTGACTTTGGGTGGTATTGTTGTCTTGGTCACTTGCAGTCCAGCTATATGTTTGTCAGAGTTTATGACAAAGTGAAAACTTTCTGTTTCCTGTTGCTGTCACTATATATGGTGAGATACATTGACCTTCCATACAATGCTTGAAATATTTCAGGTTCTGTTCCGAAACTAAACCATTCTTATCAGGAGGCATACTCTCAAACAGTGTCACCCAACGAGAAGTATTTGATGAACAGTTTGTTGTTTGGTCATTTGACCAGTCTACAGATGCATCATCAGAACAAACAGCATTCTGGGATAATATTTTAGCAAGTAAGGAGTGGAGTGAGACCGATCTTCAAGGTTCTAACTGCACACCATCTGTAGCTGAACTTCCCTCAATCAAAGAAGAGGTTCCTTTCGTTGATTTCTCTGAAGAGTCTTGTGAAGTCTTGGGACCTGTCAAAGTGGTTCATGGCCATCCTCTTAAAGTTCAGGGGTTACTAAGCAATACTGGAAATGTCCAAGTTGTGACTATGTTGTACCGATATTTTGAAGCAGACACTATGAAAAGCTCTGGAGATTCACTACCTGAGCTTCATAGTTTACAGCTGGTTCCCTTTTATACCAATGGTATGTGTTTGTTTGATACAGTTATATTGAACTGCACCTCTCAGCCTTGTTCCCTGGGGTTTTTTATCAGGTTGGAGCACCTGCCCTCCAACTCTAAGAAAAAGCCCTGGAAACTATGTTGCTACGTCTCTATTACAGTAGTAACATCACAACTGGAGAGTATTGCTTTGGTTTTTGCCTGTCCCTCAATTTGTCTGACTGCATCTTTTCTCCTCTTATACCTCTTCCTCCAGCATTCCACTTCTTAATTTCCATTTCTTTGCTTTCATTCCTTTTCCTCACCTTTTCCATTTACCTGACCCTCCCCCTTCCTTCCACCTACTCATGCTGTCTTTGCTCTCTCTCTTTCTTCTAGTCCTTCTATATCTGTTCATCTCTCTCCATCTACATCTCCCTTTCCATCCCTTTATCCATCTTTATCACCTTCCTTCCCCTTTCCATCTTCTTCCCCTCTCTCCCTCTCCCCCACCATTCTCTCACTCCCCCTTTTCCCTCACACTCCCTCTTTTTCTCCCTTTCCCTTGCACTTTTCCTCCCCCTCCCACTTTCACCATCTCCTTTTTTCTCCCACTAGTCCTCTCCCTTATCCCTTCCCTCTCCCTTTCCCCTTTTCCTTCCTTCCCCATCTACCTCTTCCTCACTCTCATTTCTCACCTCTCCCCACCCACTCAGTATCCCTCTTTCTCTCACTCTCTCTCTTTATCTCTCCCTCTCCCATTGCATTTCCCTTTCCAAATAAAATGTGCTTATCATCTTGAGAATCTTTTTCCCCCTCTTCTGTAGATAACTGTGGAAGTAAAGACACAACTGAGCTTTTTTCAGGATCTCCTTCTCCTAAACTGTCTGGAATGATGTGCTTTGTGTCATCCCCAAAAGAAGGATTCATTTACAATGTATATCCAAAAACAGAATTCTTGTCTCACTGCACATATACTTGTGACACAATATCCGTAGCTGTCGGGGAAAATCTGCTCCATGCAGTAACCAGCCAGGCAGTTGAGACCTACACCATTCCATTATATGCTGCTGTAGCTAAACATGCCAGGTCCAACAGACCACCTGATTTCAATGACAAATTGGAGGTAACTGTACCGCCAGACACCAATGAATTAGTTGTGATATCTGAGACCGACTTTGAAGATTCTAGTCAGGTGCTGACCGGGGATGATGATGGTGGAAGTCAGATATCGGCCAATGGTACCAAATCTGAGGAAGTGATGGCTGAAAGGAGTATTGATATTACCGATTTTGGATTTCCAGTTTACGACATAGATATATTGCAGAAGGTATCAAACTGATTTTCGTTTTTGTTTTGTCTTGCACTTAAAGGACATCAATGTGAAATGACAAACTGACATTAATGCAAGTGAAACATTACTAACTTGCCATAGCGTAACAATTACATGCCGCCTCAAGTTAAGGGGGATTGGAAACTAAAATTAGGCAATTTACTCGTGCTGAACTCTTTTTGTTTGTGAATTTACCCAATCCTTGATGATCGTTATGGATGTTTATATGTAATATTTAAATACCGAGTAGGAGTGTTTTAGATCCGATAAAACACGAACTACGAGTTTTTTGAATGGCTTCAAAAACGAACACCTCAACTCGCCAATCTGCGAAAAACGTTTGAAAATTAATGTTTTCTAAGCCGAGAAAATTCGACAAGAAAAACGAGCGTATCTTTATCACATATAAAGATACGACACGGTTATGATTTTCCTTTGTGTTTTCATCCTGAATTATTAATGAGTTTTTGAAGTTTAAGTATTTGCTTTTTCTAACTTAAGAGTAGCGATCTTTAATGAAAAGTTTATGAAGTGCTACCTATCTGGCCTCCCCCACAAATTAGCTGCCTTGTTTTAAAAATTCGATGATGGATTTTCGGATTGTTCCGTATATTCAAGGAATTACGCAACCTATTAAAAGAGTCTTAGGTTGTTTCAACGTAAGAGTTGCTCAAAAACCATTCTTGGCATTGGGACACATTTTTGCAAAGCCTAAGGATCGTGTTGTGAAGGATCAGAGAAAACACGTGATTTATTCCATTCCGTGTAACGACTGTGATCAGGAGTACATCGGCCGGAGTAAACGTCAGTTTGGAACGCGCTTAAAAGAGCACCGAAGGCAGTTTTCTTCTCAAAGAAAGAAAATTTTGCCTTTTCGGAGCAAGCGTGTCTAACCAACCACACGATTGCGTGGGAAAATTCCAAAATTATTACCAATCGAGGTTACCATCAAGACATTGTGTGGAGGCATTGCATATCAATAGCGCCCCCGCTCCATTGAATCGTAATGACGGTGGTTATTACCGGATGCTTATTTGCGTCTCATAAATAGATAACGTGGTCAATGGTTCTCTAAATATCAATCACCACTGATGAAGACACTAGACAGGAGTGTCGAAACGTCGGGTCATGAACGGTAGTTTCAAGCTACGTTCAAAACTGTTTTAAGCCAGAGTAGCGTAAAACATGTCTGTCTGTTTTCACCACTTTGCTAACCGAGGGGTCCGTGTTGACGAGTAAAATCGCCTGAGGTTAGCCAGAGTAAAATAATTTATTGGGAAACTATAACCCTATAATGTGTCTAAAATAACCTGTTCATGTTCGCAGTTTGACCAGTATACTTTTTTCTTTCTCTTCTGATACTTTAAGCCATGTCCATCTCCATCCAGTGATCTTTGTTTGATTGGAGTGCATCAGTTCACCGGATTTTATTCCATACTGGCAGCTGGCAAAAGGATCCTGTTGTTGTCTGACACAACGACCAGCTCACCTAAACGTCACAGGTAAGTAGTTTGGAAATGTACTGCGTTATTACATGAAAGTCAGATTAGAGCTCTAAATCTTTTCAAATGAGACATGGTGATGTTTAAATGTTTGATTTGTAGCAAAAAAGGAAAGAGAAAATCAAGAAAGGAGAAGCAAACCAAAGATTGGACTTTACATGTTCTTCAAGCGATGGATGTAGAGGCACTTTACTGCGCAATGGTATATTTAAGTAATATTTAGAACATGAATAGGAGTATCCGACATACCAAACGCTACTCTGGTTTGTAAATATTATGAACGTAATTTAAAGAAATTACAGCTCATAGGGTCGTGAAATGTAATTTCTTTAAATTACGTTCATAATATTTACAAACCAGAGTAGCGGTTGGTATGTCGGAAACTTCACCCGGTTG
>JBAHVQ010000330.1:4823-24669 GCA_036872915.1 Nanipora kamurai | reverse complement strand
AGAGAGAGAGAGAGAGAGAGAGAGAGAGAGAGAGAGAGAGAGAGAGAGAGAGAGAGAGAGAGAGAGAGAGAGAGAGTGAGTGACACACATACATACTCATTATTTGAATTCGGGATCTCATCATTAAACAATTGCTTTTGATAAGGGCTAAATAAAAAGAAAAAATATTTACAAATTAGTATAACTTTTTATATTTATAAGTTTTGTTTAAAAATGAATATGGAGTAAGCTTATCGTACAGAGGAACTAAGGGATAGCAAAGTTGGCATGAAATACGATAGTTTGTTTTAAAGCTTCGTGCTTCTTGGAAGGGTATTCCATAATTTCGTTCCCTTGAACTTGAAGCTTTTCTTCGAATATTTGTTTTTAGGTTTGGCTATAGTAAGATCAACACTTCTAGTTACCTCCTCGATTAGATTTACTAGCCCTATTATCTTCAAGAAATCGCTTCTTTAGACATGTCACAGATTCATCATATAGAATTTTGTACTTCATAAAGCATTTATGTATATATCGTCCTCCTTCGAGAACTGTCAATAGGAGTGTAATTTCACTTGATCAAAAACAGAGTAAGAGAGACAGAGAGAAAATCGGTAACTATCAAGAAACAATTGCTCTTAATGAAAATCGAAGTAGTGACAAAATATTTTCAAATTAAAAAAGAAAGAGAGCAGGAGTGAACGTTAGAGTAACGGAGTATAGAGACAGACGGAGTGACTAGGCGACAGAGAGACAGAGTGACAGAGAGCCAACCCCGGAGAGAGTGGAATAAATTGCCGACCGATTATTAATTACTGTTTCTTCTCCAGCTGCAACTTACTTGTGTGTTTTTTCCAAATTATCCTCTCCAATCATCGCTCACGTTTCCATTTCTTTGACACAGACACGATTTCCGGAACAAAACCTGAAATCTACGATGTGAGACTCGCCGGATTTCCTGAGATGCAATTTTTCAGGATTTTCCAGCCCACAATCGATCATCCTGTAGACTTTCATGATTCATTTTACATACTTCTGTGGCAGCAGCAATTGACATGTCATAGTTTTAAAAAAAACTGACGCGTTTGTTTATACTAATTTAAGCTCCAAAGATGGTGTCCTTGGGTCGAGTAGGAAAAACTTTTTTTTTTCTTTGTCAAAGTAGTTTTCATCGATATTGACTGAACAAGTCAAATAGTTTATCCGTTGCCTTTCGGATTTTCGGAGTTAATTCTGTAAGCTCTAATTATCGCATCCCGTGTCAACACAAACATTGTGTGATAAAACTCAACTTGAGGACAGGAGATTAGGTTTGCTTGATAAACCCACCGAAATCCTAATACACCGTGTCGACGGCTTGAAGAGCTTTTAACGTAAAGTGGAATAGCCAGCCTTTGACAAGAGAATTTTGTTAAAACGCCTTGGCATGAAGAGGCGAAACCTTTAAAGATTGAAGATTTGCAAATTGAGCTGAAGCAAAGGAGCGAAAGTGGAAGGCGTATTTGGGTGTGCAAGAGGTAATGAAGAAAGGGTAGTTTAGTATATCCTGATGATTACTCTATGGTGAAGCGTGTATCGCATGTTAACTGGTTTTAAATGAGCAAGTGTTTTTGCGCTGGCATCGTCCAAGTGGCTATTCCAATTGGTTCACCTGAACAAATCAGTCCCTGAGCCTGTTTTAAGACATTTACCCGTCTCATGTGAACCAGACGAGAGTGATTGTTTGGGTTCTATGTTTTCGCCCCCTCTTGGTTGTCGATGTGTTAAGCACTTCTTATCTCGCCATCAACAAAACGTTGTCGCCCAGGTGTGGACTCAACCGGGAAACTTGCCTATCTTATTATGTTTTCATTTCAGGATGCTAGGGAAACAAAAATAAACATCGAATCATGTCCCCTGTCAAACATTGGGAAGATGCACTTTCTGCGGAGTGAAACATGCTGGGATTCCTCCACAAGAGAGCAATGAATGTTTCCAAGCTCTCCCGTCGTGCTTTCATTATGGGAGCAGTTTAAGTCTACACCATGCAATTAACGAGAAATCGACGAGACACCCTGTGCGAAATATCCTTTTCAACGCACTCAATTCGCCTTGTTATAAGTTGATTGTGTTCAAATTCAGCCAGGTGTTCGCTGAGCGAAGGAAATAAGTGTGCACGTACGCACGTGTTTTTTGGCAAATTTTGGCAAGAAAAAAAAAGCGAACCGGTTTGTATGCATCAGTGCACCTGATTTTTCCAGTTCGGCAGTTTGGTGCTGTTCAGAATTTGTTTGTGCTCGCATTAATTGCCACGTTTCGCCAAAAGACCGGTAGCCTTCGGTAAGGGCAGCTCAAAACACAGAATGAATAATAGAAACGCATTGAGTGAAACAATTAAGAGAATAAGCGGACGGGGACACCAGCTGAAGATGTAGGTGGCCCAACTGCAAGTCGAGACAAATAGCTTACCCAATTGGCGCTGGCCAAGCTTGACCGTGATTGGTGGACGAGGCACAATGGTTAGCGTGATGCCGGAGTATTTATAGCGCCGTATTCAAAGCGATAATGAAAGTCGTAACCAATCACTGACACGACCCGGAGACAAACATCACACAATCTTCTTAAGCATAATCAATTGAAACCTCGGAGAGGAAACTAATCCACTTGGTCCTGTAGTCGCGAGTCGAAAACTCTTCAAGATGGGACCAAGCGAACAGGAGCATGAACGAAAACCAGAGGTGGCCGAAGATGCCGTGAGTTTCAAGGACGAGACGCAAGAAAGCGATAAAAAGGAAGACTCACCGACGACCAAAGAGACGGACAAACACAAGGACCCGAACGTGAAACCACCGTACTCGTATGTGGCACTCATAGCCATGGCAATTAGAGAGTCGTCGGAGAAGAGGCTTACCTTGAACGGCATCTACCAATACATCATCTCAAAGTTCCCGTTTTATGAGAAGAACAAAAAGGGCTGGCAGAACTCGATAAGACACAACCTGTCGTTGAATGAGTGCTTCATCAAAGTTCCTCGGGAAGGTGGAGGGGAAAGGAAGGGCAATTATTGGACGCTAGATCCGTCAAGTGAAGATATGTTCGAGAAGGGAAACTATCGGAGACGAAGGAGAATGAAAAGACCATACAGACAACCAAGTCTCGCGCAAAACAATGCCTTCTTTGGGGATCCTCACTCAAGTCCTTACGGACCTGGGAGTTACATCGCTCCGAAATGGTCTCCGTACGCGCAAGGTCCCTTAAGCCAAAGTGTCGGGTCTTGGAGAGGTACGACTCAGCCTGTACCGTATCCACAGCCGACTAGAATTCCTCCCAACTCATTCGTCGCACCGTATATGAACATACCGTCTATTGGAGTACCCGTTAGCAGCTATACCTCGTCGCAATATTCCTCGCATATGCAAGCACCGCTAAACGAGCCACACGGCTACCATTCAGCCATGTCTATGTCAAACATGTCGAGCTGTAGGCGTGAAGACGAACATGGTGCCTCTCTACATTACCCCTACTGGTCAATGCAAGAGAAACAAGTCTACGAATCTCAAAGAAGCTAAAAGCGATTATCACCGTTCCGAATGGGTTCGTTTCAATGTGATATTATTGTAATGACCTGACACGGACAATTCGTCAAGTCAACGTTCCATTGTCTTTCTTTATTAAGCAGATCAATTCTACATCTAACACTACCTATTCAACGTCATTTTCCCACTGGACGAGATCCTTGTCTGATTGCTACACTAATATTTGTCTATTTACCGAACGAATTATCTCCCCATTAAACCTTGTAGTTCTTTGGACACACCAACCTGTGTAAACTTCACAAGATTCCGTCAGTCGACATTCAAACACGAGCCAGAGGAACGTCGTAAGGAAAGGTACTTTTTCACACTTCATTCATACTTAGTCTCACTTTGAATCTACGAACAGCGTAAAACGCTCGTCTGCTTTTCAATTTATTTACGAAACCAACATGTTTGTGTGTTGAAATATCTTGCACTGCTATTTTGTCTGTAGACTAGCAAACTCTGTCTCGTCAACTTCTAAAGACGTTAAACAGCTCTTGTGGGCTCGCTGGACTTTGATTCATAGTACTTTTGATGAAGGGGGGTTTAATTTCTCGTCAAAAAAAATGGACGCTCAAGAGGTGTCAAATTATGTTTCATAATGTCGATAGCTCTCCATTGTAAAATTCTAATTTAAGACATTCGATGTAAATAGTAGATGATTTATAGTTTATTCTTTTCCCATTGAGACATCTAGTAACTGGATTAAAGAGACACTTTTTAACAGAGAGTTTTTGGAAATTCTTTAAGTGCCAACCAATTCAACCACTTCTCAGCGTTCGAGTGCCTTCGAGACGCGAAATGCTTTCATTGAAGATACACAACCTATATACTATACAAGCGATTAGAATAATTACGATGGGACCCGATTGTTTCGTTCCACTTAACACGAGTCTTTCAGCATGTCGTCTAACCTTCTTAGCGAAAATAATTATCTCAAAATCAAAGGAAAGTCGTTCCTGCTTCGTTCTAAGCACGTTGTCCAAAATCACTCGTAGACACAATCACCCCCATTTTCAAAAGAATCCAAGTTTTAGTTTTATTCATTTTCTCAAGTGACCCGTCTTTCGTTTGCAGCGATTTGCATAAATTTAATTAAAAGCATAATTGACCTGGTATGAAGATTTTTTTATACATATATCCCTGGCAAAAGCGATCCTCTTTCCAAAAAGTGTTTTAGAAAACTTGACATCCTTTCACTGCTCCTTGGACTGACGGGTTCATGGGCGGAACTGTTTTCAGTAAGGCAATGTAAACTAATTCTAACATTAAAAAGTGTTTTGACAAATAAATTACGCACTTTGAATTACTTATTGTTGACAGACACTGGTTCAAATTGTGTAATGTTCGTATTCACTTTCTCCCTTTGTCACAAGAACACAGTAACACCTTTTTCGACGCGATATGAAGTGACGGTTTCCGTCAAGGAAGCGATCGAGTGGTACGTTTAAAGGTTTAGAAATCTGTGCTTAATCTGGAGTGTCACGATGAAAGATACTCGGCTTAATCGCAGCTCACGCCATCTTGCGGTGGATAACTAAACACGTGGATGGAGGGCAAATTACCTCCGAAACGCTCGTCTTTACCGAAATGTAAATGTTGTTTGATGGCTTTTCGGAAGCGATCTGAAAATGTTCGATTCTTTAGTGAAAACTATTTTGCTTCTCGCGTATTGTCAACTATCCCAACTGATACACGCTACAAAAGCTTTCCAAGGCCATTTATTAATATTGTTTAGATAAGATTTTTCAATATAAACAAGCAAACCCCCCAGAAGAATATATTCGAACTCTTCAACAATCTCCAAATGACCCCTCCGAAATTGCAAGCTTTTCCCTTTTTTTGGCATTGCTACCATTTGTTTGTGGAAATACAGGAACAAGAAAAGAGAATGGGAGTTCGCGTGATAATAATAGGTATGGATTTAAAGCGATTCTTATCTGAGTTTCAGCTGTTTTCTACACGGAAAATGCTTGGGCAACGCTTTTTGGACAGGTGAAAACAAAACGTCTCGTAGATAAACTACACAAACAAACAGTCTTCAGGCTGACGGACGTTTGCAATCGAAACCGGACGGAAATAGGGCTGCATTTCACACTGGCGTATATCTGTACAGGTTAATTTCTCTCGCTCATCAGTGTCTGCGATTGAGAACTCGGCCGCAATACGAGCTCCAGTTTTTTAAAGCGTATTCTTTAATCAAGATCTTGTCGAGTTTGTTTTATTTATTAAACAGTAATTTCTCTTGGGAAAATATTTTGCATGTCGTCAATTATTATCACATCTTGGAAAATCAAAACTAAAAGGGGGCAAACAGAAGCGCGATAAAAAACCAATTGAGGTTCTCGTTCGCCAAGAGCCCGGCGTAAGGTCGTAAACCCATTAAACCTGATTGCTTTTAGAACGCTGTGGATTTACGGGTTCCTGTGGGCGATGCTATTAAATATTCAACGCTGGAGTAGACGAGATTTTTAAGTGGCGTTGTTTGAGAATTCGATTTCTAGTTGCACTTCCCAATCAAAAATTACCAAAAGACCATGTAAATAAACAAAATCGGTAGAACTCGAAGACAGGCCATCGTCGACCTGGGAGAGGATTTGCATACCGAAAGGGAAAATCAAGATTTCCCGAGCTCTAAAACCGAAAGAAATTAACGTTATTTTGAAGTGAGCACTTCTGAAACCTGCTTTGGGTTTCCGGTGGTTTGAAGGCTAGCGAGGGTGAAGGACACAAGCTTTGTGATCGACTTTGTTTAAAAAGAAACCATCGAGTCAGTATGGTCGTAATTACAGTTGCTTTTGGTCTCTTCTTTCCGTGAATTAAACACAAAGCCGCCTCGATGGTTTTACGAGAGAAATTCAAACTGATAACCAAAGATTTCTCATTTATCATTTCTGTGATATACGGGAACGCCTTCATTTCTTATTCACGTCGTTTGTCGTGGTGATCGAAGCAGAGATTACGCAGCCTTGTGTATCTACAACTACATCAACAGCTTCTTCTCTCTGAATGAAGATTTCTCATAAAAGACGAACAAAATCTTGACTTCAGAGATTGAATTGATTCTTTTTTTCTTCTATTAAAGTTTCGCTTTTGGATCATTGATATTTTTTTTTCAATTTATTTTAATGAAATAACATTGCGTGTATCATTCATACAAACGGTATTATGTTAATTTCTAATTTCGGTCTGGATTCCAAAAATTATCGTACAATCACCTCCAACCATCCTTCTTGATTCTTCTCATTGTTCAGCGCAGAAGCTTTTCCTACGAAACTATTTGCACTAACAGAGAGAAAGAGAAACAGCAGAAATTTGTGTGATATTTACAGCCGTATTAAGAATTTGAATGATTTAAAATCGTTCACATTTTGCAGTAGTTTCTAAAACAAATTTCAACAGCGGTTGTTCCTCAAAAAACCGGTTGGATCTTTTTTAATCTTTTGCAACTGATAAACAGGATACACTTGTTCTTTCCAATCACAAGAAACTACTTGTGGTTCAGACCACTGCACATTAATTACCTTGCCTATCTCGGACGAAATCTATCGATTCTTTTCTTATTTTTGAGAATCTTTCCATTAGCTGAGGAATGGTTTTAGTTTAGAATTGCGTGTATGATTTATGGAATCAAACCGGCTGGCGGAGAAGCATTGTTCATTGTTCAGTGTCGTTGTTCTCGTATTTTTTTATTTCACGAACTGAAAAATTGGAAGAAAAATCGCAACTCATAAACTGGACGGGAATTTAGTATTTCTTCGTAATTTTGTTTTTTTATCGAGTAAACAAAAAGTGATTAAGGTCATTGGGTTTTCTAGTTGAGCTGTAAAGTCATGTATATATTTAGCGCACAACAAACATGCAAAAGAGCTGAGCCCTCGTACGCGATAACTGTATGAGCTGAGTAAAGTTTTTAGTTAATTGGAATACATATACAGTAGACTACTCGAAGCTTCGAGATCACCTTGTTGGGCAAGTGAAAAACTGAATCTCACAAACGACTAAAACTCTGAACTTTGGTTAGTTGGTTCAATAATTTCCCCACTGATTTGTAAAGGCGGTGTCGCTCTTAAACTCTTCCCTCTCAACGGTAAATTTTTATGAAATTAGACATGTCCACTCGTATACCAGACCTCAAACTTAATAGTACCATAAGAAATTTTAAGAAGACTTCTCGATGAGGCAAACAGTGTTTTTTTAAATGTATTTCTGTCAAATTTTAATATTTGAAACATAAATTGGTGAAGGGAAATCTTGCATCTGCATTGCCATACACAATATTATCTTTGGAGATTTTTGTGCAGTAAGACTAAACACTTTGGAAGAAGTGGTTTGAATTCTTTTCCTGCTGGCTGAGTTAAAATTACGTTATGCCGTCCGACGACATTTAGTTGCAGGCTGAAATCACGTAAGGGCTGATGTACAGTATACGTGTAATATTTTAAGTAAGTTGTGAAGTGTGAGAGACATTAGTCAATCGAAACAAGTGAGTGATATACCAAGTTCATGAGTTTGTCATACTCGGAAAGAATCCCCTTGCAGCTCTAAAATTTCCCTTAGGCTTAGTCGGCGAAATTTCTCCCTACCTCTAGAGTTAACAAGACTTAAGTACTTTTAATATAAAAATTAGAGTGCTTCGTTGGCAGTATTGAACGGCTTGTAGATAGTCAAAAGGTTTGAGAAGGTTAACAAAGTTTTACACTCAGTGCATCAGGGAACTTGATGTTATTATACAAAACATGAGTAATGAAGTAAATGGTTTGAACTTGGGAGAATCGTTAGATGTTTGAAAGTTGATCGTCCAGGTTAGGCTACGTTTATACACTGCGCCGGATTAATCGTGTGGATTCCTCTTGTGAGGTATGTGGTAACTTGGTGTGTGGGGATGAAAACTGCGCATGCTCCTGAAGCTTAAAGAGCATGCGCAATTTATCTAGTTATCAATATCAGGAATATTTTTGTATTTTTTCGTAAGATTAACTTTCTTCATATTTAAAGTTGTTGGAATTTTTATTAAGCAGTTTATTATATGTTGTTATTTTGAGGGGCAGGGGGTTCTGGACAAAAACGACCCCCCTTTTCAAATTCCTGGTTCCGCCCTTGTGTGTAAATCGTTCAATCCGACGTGCTGAATTGCACCACGTGGGCGAACTTGAAATACCAGGGAAGTACTGGGCAGAAGACTTCAACTGTTTTTTCCAGTCCGGTCAAAGTCCTCATTTTCCGCCGGTGAATGTTAAGCACCCCCTCGACGGAATCATCAGCAAAGAATCCAGTCTTTTTATTGGTCTTTAATTTTTTTATCCATCCGATTTTATGCCCGGAAAAGCTGAGCAGGGGGCACTTAGAATTTTAAAATGATGCACTATGATTATTCCATGGTAGGTCCAAAGGAGTGATTTGTTTTGAGGTTCATACAAGTATTGCCAAACTGAATGGTTTTCAGCCCAATCGGGCTGTTTTTTCAATCGGGTTGGGCGGCGAAGAAACTTTCATAGCCAGATAGGCGAAAATTGGGCTGGTTTGCGATTATTTGGAATGGTTTCTTCAAGTGATTATAAATCAAAATACTATGTCGTACAATAACACCCAGAACTACTCCTTAAGATAATCCCCGATGTTCAGTAGGTCACGTTATTACCACCCTGAAAGGCTCGTCCTTTATCTTCTCTCAGTCCCCAGCACCTCTGACAAGCACCACATCAAACTCCGTTACTTCTGTTTATTCTTTACATTCGAAGATAATTCTGAATGTTGTTTTGTAGTATTTCCCGTCGTAACTTGTCGAATGACACACCAAGATAGCGCTGGTCAAGTGAGGACTTCTTTGGCAATACAAATTTATCAAGGATTAGCAGTCCAGTTATATAAAGGTTAGTGGGTACATCACGCTATGACTACTTTGGTTTTACATCGAATGCATAGGGTATGTGAGAGAGCTCCTGTTTTTCTACAGTCAATCCCTTGACACATTGAGATAGCCGAGAAAGAGAACGAGGGCCTCGGTACGGCAAAGTCATACATACATTTATTTGTCCTCGATTTTACCTGATCGGGCGGCTTTTATGCTGTGATCAGGCTGGAAAGGCCGGAAATAGTCAATCCTATCTGGCAAAATGACAATACTGGCTCAAGGAGCATGTTCCTCCAGGAATTTAAAATTTTTGAACCCTCTAGATGGTCATTTCTGGCGTACAGGTGACAGAAATGTTTCCAGTACTTAGGTTGGTGATCAAAAAAAATCTATGCAGTCCAAACATGTAACTCTTCAACATAATCTATATTTTCTGTTGAAAATATAGATTTTGTACAAAATAAGACGGAGATCAGATAAAAGCGCCGGTACTATCAGTTGTTACAGCCAATAAAAGCTTGCGCAGACATTTAATTTCCTGTGTGTTGGTTTGTTTATTGTAGTCAATGATTCTAACCTTAATGCTGATTTGGTATTTTATTGTCAGAGTTCTGCCTTGATACTAATTATATTATTATATTAAAGATGACTTTGTAGTTTTTCTCCAGTCGATATCGGTCTTACGTCTCTTTATGTTAATACTATAAGTAAGTCAAAATCGACGAGTGTCCTTTTCATTGGCAAACTTTCCATGGTCAGCTCTCTCGATAGTACCTCTCGACTTTTTTTTGTCATTTCTCGAAACGTTCGTAGTTTTCTGGAAGTGGGTCGCAAGACCTTGACTGAACTTTATTTTGTGTTCTTCTGGATTACCCATTCTAAGAAATTCACAGGAACTTATGTCTCCAGGACTAGTTTTAATACATTTTTCGTTCCCCTGGTGGTTACGGTATTTCTCACGCGAGATTCTTTTTGCACTATTTGTTCTTTCGTCGAAGTAGCGGTTTCCCCTTCTAATCTTTGAGAGTATATTCCCCTGTCATTCTTACAAGAGGCCAAATACTTCCACGATTCTTCACTTTCTTCATCGTCAATCATACTAGCAAGGTACTCATGAATTCGCTGCGTAATAGGACAGCTGCCCGTCTCTAAAGACTTTCGTTGATTTTGGCCTCTCTTGCATTCCATGGTTTTTTTGCCTTGGACACAACTGTCAAAAATATGACCACGGCCACCTTCCTTGCAATATGTCCTTGTTTTTGATGATCTTCGCAAATTTCTTTCACTTTTCTTTAGGTCCAGTGTGTCTTTTTCATTACCACTGCTATTATTAACTACATGATCAATGCTGTGATTATAACCTTTTTCGGACTTCTTTTTAGAATCGTCACTAGTTTCATACTTCATCTTCAGGTCTTTCCCATCATTTGATGTTCTTCTGTGATGTAACTCGACTTTTTTCTCTCGTTCGTTCAAAGGAAATGTTCCAATCGCAATAGCTCCTTCAGCTCTAATTATATATCTTCCTTTGTTTGGCGATACACTAAAGCTTCTATCTAAAACGTAGTTGTGAGAGTCAGCTGCAATACCCATATTCCCTGTACAAGATCCAGTTACTTTATCTGAAAACTCATTGATCGTATGACGGCGAGTTGACTTTCCTTGAGAATTACGTTTTTCCGAGAGACGTCCCGAATGATCTGCCTGGATACAGTCTAACATTCTAATATTCCGTCGGAGATTCCTTGATTTATCGAATGAGTACCTCAGCAGCCCTCGAGATAATTTAGACTCCTTTTTACCAAACTGATTCAAGCCTTTTCTTGAATAGCTGCCAGTATTTTCATCGAAGGACCATCTTGCTGTAGTGGGGGAACCTGGAGCCGATATTTGGTCAAAGCAAACATCTCCCTCCTGATTTGCACACTCCACCAGCTCGAGTCTCCCCAGTGATCCAGAATCTCGCATGAGATTAAGAATAGGAGACTTTGGACCTGGAACTGGTTATGAGAAAGAAGAGATTTAAAATAAACGATATATCTATACTTCTTAACACGAGGTTTCTGAACATGTGGTTATGCATATGTAAGGCTCTGTTTATGTGAGCCCGGGACGATTTGGTTTCCATCACAACGGTATCTTTGTTAGACATTTACATGAGACCGGGATGAAAAAGTCCGACGTCATTACGCTAGTTGAATAACGCTGTTGCTGAAGCTGTCCGTGTTATGTACGAGCATTGATCACAGAATTATTAGATATAGAATGGCTTCCATCTCTTACCAGTAATCTGGAGTGTCAACTGTGGGGGTCGCCAGTTTCGATTGTTTTGCCCTTTGAAAAACCCGACCATTTTGTTCAAAAGGAACTCTCCCCAGGACTATTTTATAGAAAAACAAACACGGTTCTTTTGAACTTTGCTTATAATTTCTTTATTTGATCTGAACCTGGTATTCTTGGCACTTCACAGGAAAACAATTATACAGCTGAGCCTTATTTTCTAATCACTTTTTGAACAGTCGGCCACCAGATCCGTAAATCTAATATGGCACGTCCTGGCAACGAGGTTGGGCGGACTTGTAAGGGCAAAATAATTGTTCAATTTGCTCCTGTCACATAATCATTCTATGTCTAGTAATTCTGTGGCATTGATGAGGAAGATCGTCTAGAGTTGATGAGTATAAAATAACAAAAGTTGAATTCAGCCAGAAAAGTGTAACTAAGTGTGTTGAAAGATTGGTAGGTAAATTGGTACGTATGTAAGTGGTAGATAACGAGAGAAGATGGTTGAACAACTACATTTCTTTGGTGATGTATATATAGGAGGCAAGGGGCACTCGTTCCCACCGGACATTTCTGTCAGAAAATTTGAGCTAATAATTTAATGTTTTCTTCAAAAAGGGATAATTTTCTTGTCACTGTCTAAATTCTCAACATGCGTCAGTCTAACTCATGGATTGCAAAGTGGATTTTACATCGTCACAGCATAAGGTTAGCTATAACCTCGGAAAATTTGTCGGACATTTTATAAATCTCGTCCTTCCAGCGGAAAAACCTATGTACGCCACTGCATTTGCTGTTGACTGACCTTTCGTTAGATCCTTGGTTTCAGTTGACCTTCTGTATGGCATGCAACAGCTTATGAAACGTTTCATAATTTTGATGTAGCTTCTTTTGTATCTCTCCCAGCTGAAGAAGTAAATGAGAGGGTTGACCAAGGGACTAGTAAGAGGCATCAATGACGCAACTAAACTCATAATGTAATTGTTCCGATTGGTGATTTGAGCGTAAGTTATGACCACCTAGAAGAAAAAGTTGAAGTTTGTCAGTAGAGAGGCATAGTACAAGCCAAAAAAAATACATAATATCGGTAACTCCTAATATCGTCAACATATTTTTATTGAGTATTCTACGTTTCGAGTAGATTTTAGAAATGCAGCATTATTCCTGATGAACGGTAAAATCTAGTCGAAACCTAGAATACTCAACAAAATATGTTGACGATATTCGGAGTTACTGTCGTTATGTATAATGCCAAAATACTCAGTGGTTCCCGCAATTTAAGCCAAGAAGGTCATGGCTTATGTATCCAGTGCGATGACAGTATGAATACAAAGCAACAAAGATATCTGGATAACCCAATCTGTTTCTATACTATATTGTGTTCCATTGGGATCTAGTACCGACTATCCTTCATTGTTCCGCTGTTAGCTCAGTACTTGATAATTAGTTACCTCTTAGACCAAAGTGTTCTTTGAGTGAAGATCGACAAACAATGAATTATGAACGAATGAATCTTTTATTTAAACTGGGAAATATACCGTCAGCTTACAAGAAAGGACTGTTGTACCAGCGAACGTTCGTCAAGTTCGTAATCTCAGAAAAACGATTTCTGAACCCAAAATGAGAATCGCACCCGCAACCTTCTGGTGATCGGAGACACGCTCTAACCATTAAGCTACCAAGATTCAGATGGTGAGCTAAGGTGCGGGTTCGTCACATGTACTGCCTAAGCGGAAGTCACAATATGACAGTAATGGGAATGACTAGTTGTATGTTAAACAGAAGTTTGCGGTTTCTATCCCCATTGGGGCTCAGAAACCGTTTTTCTGCATGAAGACACGAGCTTGACGAACGTCTATAAGTCGTGTCCATTGTTGTTCTTTTGGATTCATATATATTAGCCCTTATCGATTCCGTTGAGTTTTTTTAGTTTCTCATACAAGAACAAAGTCAGAAGGGACACTGGATATGCAAGTGAAATAATAAGGTCCAAGGTTTTTATATGATCGACGTTCGTACTTTATACACTGCTGGAACTACAGTCGTTGCGAAAATTAGTTAGACAGTGAAGCCAGATTAAATCGAACTAAACTGAATACCATGAATATCCTGAAAAACACATTGAAAAATCTTCCGTAAACATCCCCTTCCCCATTTCAATATTATTTCGATTATGCCGAGAGTGTATTTTCTCCCCCAACATGTTAGGCACGATTTAGGGTACGATTCGGGCACGCTTTAGACACGATTTGTGGTGTGAAATCTAAAAAATGTCCCACATATTCTTGCAATGCTTATAACTTACTTTGTGTTTTCACAAATGATTAGATACAATGTTGAATATAATTCTCAAGAAAACGGGAAGATGCTCCATATTATTCGAAATGTGCAACTTGTTGAATAATATCAACAATATCAACGGATCATGTGGGTGCTAAACAAACGGCTTGTCAAACACGTGGCGTTTTCCCGTAACAAGGGTTGAGCAACTAAGCTTTAAAGTCGATGAGTCTGTGTATTGTGGCATGTCAAGAGACGTGTTGGTTCATGTACGCCGACAGACAATCTTTATCAACAAAGCAAACAATTACTGTCGCGTTTGCCCGATTGAACTGCGGCTTTTTCACAGACTTCAGATAAAATTAATTTTCGGAAGTGTTTCAGCTGTTCATACAAACAAATCTGGATTAATCTACATGCATATAAATCAAGCAGACAGAGGTTATGGAAGGTTAACGAGTTCCAATGCTTAAATACCATTTAAGAAACTTAAAAATATATCTTTATGCCTTATCTAGGCCAGTGCCAAGGAATTGGCTCTCTAAAAGCTCTTTTGAACCTAGCTGTTTTGCGTTGACTCGAATCAGTCTGAAGGTGACTGAGCTTTGCAAACAAACGTTCAACTTGTAACTGTATGATGTCTAGTTACTCGCCCACCAAGGACTGGGTCACAAAGATCCTAAGACTATCACGGACGTCAAGACTCTTTACTTTTGTATAATAATGCGCATGCTCTCGACCTATTTAGCCAGAGAGTGTTCTAAGCCACCGTGGGGAATTGGAGTTCCTAACATCGATCGACGCACGAGGACTGTAGTGGAGCGCAAATTGAAAGGTTACACTTATTTGTATATTACATAGTGCGACCTTAGACGAATGACAATGAATCTAACTCAGTTCCTTGTCTTGGCACACATTGAATGCTGTCACATTTGACGTATCAGGATCAATTAAGTTGAGCTATCTTTCGGCTCTATTTCAAAGTCGCCCTCGGACCAATTAAAAATGTTTTTGTCTTGTCTTTATTTTAACTTGAATCTCAAGTTTCAAGATGACATTTTCTCGGATATTTCTTATCCTTTATATTTCGAAGAGCAACTAACGACCTGTTTATAAGAACCAGGCTGAGTTCTTTCATCATACTTCATCACACCCGGGCTTTAAAATACACCCAAGGTGAATTTAAATAACAGAAATAGTTTAATTTAGTTGCAGGAAAAGCCCGAAGTTAATTCAAATTATCTTATGCAGTCGTAGAAATACACCGAGACGCAATTCAGCTGGGTAAGCCAGAAGTGCAGAACTAACCTAGCTTCCGTATTACCAGCCTCTAAGCAGGCTCGTCAAAACCTGGGTCACACACTGAGAAACCGCGGCCGTTTCTGCGAGGCTTGAATAGCTTATCCGAGGGCTATGTCATAGATAGTCTACACGCTTTCGTTGCTTCAGGGCCTGCCGAATAGATATTTTTCAAGGGAAAGTGCTATTTGGAAGATAAACTTGAAACTCGTTGTCTAAAACATGAACAGCACTGTAGACTCCCCGGGTCTTATCCATCGGATATGCCATCCAGGCTTCGTACAACCGGATATGGTAGCAAATTTAACCTTTGTTCGTTTTCTCTAAATAAGTGCTTCTCCGTCTCTGGAGAGCCTTTCTGGGCCTTATACCTACCGATACATGGCTCCAGAAACCTTGAGGAATGACCGCAAAGATAGCTCTTACCTTGTACAATTCTTTCAAAAATTATCACACATTAATCTTAAAGCGCTTACCATTAGTGGTAACCAGCAGAAGTAGAACAGAAGGCTCACTATTGCTGATACCTTGAGCAACCGTTTGCTTTGCTCGAGCGATTTAGCACCTTCTTTAGTTATTTTCAACGAAGTTTTATCCTTTTCCGTTTGTGGGCCTGCAATGGCACCTCTTCGCCTTGCGAAATATGTCTGTCTCTTTATGAATTTCTTCAAAGAAACCCGTATGGACACAAAGCAGTACGAGACTAAAGTTAGGTGAAGATAACCAATAACTACAACGAGAATGGCGAAGCTGCTGTTGTAGCGAAACAAACATAGGGCCAATTTTGGTTGACAAACGTACTCGTCCCAGCCAAGAAGCGGTGCCGAAGAAAACGAAGCGGACACGATGAAAAGAACGCCTAGCATTCTGAGCACGACAGGTGAATTAACGCGGGCCTTGTACAGGAAAGGGTGGCTGACGGCAACAAAACGCTCCAAGGAAATCAAAGTTACAATGAACACGCTCTGGACTTGTGTTGTAACTGTAAACCAAGCCTGAGTTTGACACAATACTTGAAACACGTCTTGGCGCTTTCCTCCAGTTCTTTTGTGAAGTAGAGTGAACTTAAAGACAATCGCCAGTAGTAAAGTTGTTAAAGTGTTTGTCAGGTCCGACAGAGACAAGGTGAAAATCAATATGTCCGTAACGAGGCGCCTCTTGAAGCTCTTCACCGTGAGGAGAACTAGGCAATTGCCAACGATGATTACTACTGCCATTAATATTAATCCGTAACTAGTTTTATAGTCTGTTTCTGTCTCTCCTTGCTCGTTGGCTTGCGGAGAGAGGTTAAGTTGCTTTGACAAACTGGCATTCACCTGATTCGTGGAAAAACGTGAAGTTCAATCCTAAAAACGCAACAAGATGTCTATTATCTTGTTTGGTTTCACCTTCATGTCGGTATTTCAACTCTTTATAGACAGATGCGAATTGTAAATAGAGCTATCGAGCTTTATGTCAACATGCAAAATAAACATCCCGAGAGTCGACGTAGGAAAGCTCATTATTTTGCATTTCTGATGTTTGGTCTTGATTTGAACATTGGGTTTATTTTCCGTGGTCTGATATCTGGGATTCCAATCACTGGGAATGAGATCTGCTTGAAAAAGATTTTGTTCGCTAAATTATTAAACCCTCAAATTACTGTCAAAGGTTGACTTTTTTACTTCCTTTTCATGTTGTTGTAGTATTTATTGTTGTTGTTGCTGGAGGTCATGTGGTCGTTGTCGATGTCATCTTATTTCTCTCCGCTTTTCATTCTTAATTTAGTGGTGATTATTTACAAAACGGACCCAGCAGTTCCCTGGGACACTGTCCCTTTTGACTGATTTCTTGTCCAACATTTCTTTTTTTTTAACTTTTAACATGATGGTTAGGGTTAATGTCAATTTTAGGGGCTACTCCCAATACTTATCGTAATCCCACCCTTAATATGGAAGAAGGGAGAAAAACAAAAAATAAAGAAGGTAAAAAAGAAAAGAAGAGGAAACTGAGAAACGTTCACGTTTCTTGAGTCCGCGATCCTCTCAGACAGAGGTAAATAGGCTAGTGCCCAGGTCACTTGATCTCAACGTGCCACGTCGGGCTATGTTAGGAAGTCAGAATTATAGTCTATAGATCGAATTTTGCTTAGTTTTTTCAATCTTTTGCTATAAAAATGGTAAGTTTGGCCTGATAGAACTCCATATTATTCTTTTTGTGTGATTTTTACATGTGTATAAATCTGTGAATTCAAGAAAAAATCGGAGACTTTGTATTTTTCCTTGCGGCTTGACTATGACGAGTTGACTGTTGTAATGAAATAATTTTATTTAAAAGATCTAAAGTTAGCGTTTTACAATTTCATTTCTGTCGAATTGCTCCTAAGTTTTTGCTTTTTCTTTCTTTAGCCATTGCGTTTGGATGTCAAGGTTTGTAGTGCTTTGTTTTATGATTTTAAAGTCGTGCAAAAGCTGATTCTGTACCAATGAGCTACTGTGTATAAATATTGGTTTGCTCCCTAAAATTGATCTCGAACAACTTAAATTCTGATTTCTTTCACCCTTTTCACCCTTTTTATTCACTAGCGCAAACTTTCAGCTCGGTCTGATCGTGTTAAAAGTGTCGATCTTCACCCAACTGAACCCTGGATGTTAGCCAGTTTATATAATGGCAACGTTCATGTTTGGAACCATGAATCTCAAACGTTGATCAAAACATTTGAAATCACTGATTTACCAGGTAAAATTTTCTTCCTCTACTATTTAATTTTATGCATTAGTGTGTAAGATGTGTGTTTCCTTTTTGAATGATAAACTTTCATCCAAAACATCCAGCAATGAAGTAGATGTATTGTAGACATAAAGTAAATTCAGATTCATTCACCACAGACATGAATACTCAAACAATCTTGTCTATCCATCCTATAAGATGTAAAATCAGTGCTTTACATCCTTTAGACAAGATTATTCCATGTATTCATGTCCAAGGTGAATAAATCTTATTTCATTATTTTAATTTAGTGCCATATTTTATTATGATATTATTTACATTTTGATTTAATATTTTTAACTTTTACTCTAATTTAATCAGCAATAAACTAGGTGTACAGTAGATGTAGATGTTTGTTTTCATGCTAATGTTACAAGGATGCATTAGATATAAGCAATACAAAGCTGCACCCTCAGGGTCTAAAATTTGAGATATCCTGATATCCACTGGATGCTAAAATTTCATTTTGGTTATTAAACCCTGTTTTACTTATATCCCAATGGGATACCATGAAATTTCAAAAATTGGAATGGTGGTAAATGCCTCTGGGGGTCAGCTTGGTCAGCATGGTAGCTTTGTCATTAAATAGCTGCTTACCACAAGTGGCCATCTTGGAAATTGAGGGAATGACCTTGGGTACAGGGGTTGCAAGGATGCAGTAATTGCCTACATGGCAAGTGTATATCATTCAATGAATTGAGTGATAGCTTCACTGGTAAAAGCATAGGCAGTTTCATTTGGCAGATGGTGACTAAGCTAGATTGGGTGTGATGGACATGGATACTTAGGTGAGATACTGAAAATCATAGGAACTAGTATCCAGGACTGGGATACTGGATTGTCAGGGGGGACATTAAACCTTTGAATCCTGGTATCTTGGTGAGATACTGAGAAAAAATTCAATTTCAGACCTTGTGGACAGAGTGTTGCATGCAACATGTTCAGCCGTGATATACATGTTGATGTTGGTCAATATTGTAAAAAGTTGTTCAGTGAAGGTTGCTGTTGATCACAATATGAATTGTGATATTTTTACTCTGTATAAATGCACAGTTCTTGCAAACCTGTATTTTCTGTAGGATAGATTAAATCTAGTAATATGCAATTAATTGGACATGCTAAGGACAAAATGGCATATGTGGTGGGCTATGTGTGCATGTGTATGTGCAATTATGCATTTCGTATTGAGAGTACTTGGTTTAAAGGTATAAGTCTGATTGTTAATTTTTGTTTCTGCAAATGTTTTAGAAATACTATATATATAATGTTGTGACTAATTTTCTTTTGAGCTTACACTCTTTTTAACTAGGTTATATCCATTTTATCTCTGCTTAGTTCACTTCATGGATTTGTATTTCCTTACAATTACAAGGAGTTGAGTTCTAAATCTATTATTTTACTGTTTCATAGTCCGAGTGGCTAAGTTTGTGACGAGGAAAAACTGGATTATAACTGGTTCGGTAAGCTTTTGCAGACTTGGCTGTTTTCTTGTACCTACAGTAACAATCTGCTGTGAACATCAGTTAAATTAATCACGTTGGCACAAGCAGCTGATAGTTTAAGAAGATGGTAATCATGGTAATATTTCAACTGGTAATCATGGTAATATTTCAACTGGTAATCATGGTAATATTTCAACATTATTTCAATACTCTGTTTATCCCAGTAAATCATGTCCATAATTATAATACACAAGCTGTTGCAAAACAGTTTTATTGTCTCCCAAAAGCAAGAACAAATTATGATTTGTTTAACATCAGATTTCAAGACCCAAAAGTATGGAATTCAATTCAAGATGAAATAAAAAAATCTACCTCAATAAAACAATTTCAAAAAAAACTAAAAG
>JBAHVQ010000329.1:7925-26591 GCA_036872915.1 Nanipora kamurai | reverse complement strand
AATCATGCGAACCAAGGAAAGTGCTATACCAACGAGTAATCGTTATGAGGTGCTAAGTAGCAACAGCGATGACGAGCCGATCGATATAAACTTAAATTGGGAATCGAATAAGAAAGACAAGGCAGGACAGACATTAAAGAGAGAGAGGACCACTAGTAAAGAAAGTAAGACCTACGAGAAGGAAGATGACAAGCCTCCCTATGGCCAAACAAGCAGAAAGAAAACAACTAAAGAACAACGTAATGACGAACACTCTTCCTCCCCTGGCAAGGAATCAGGAACAACCACCGTAATTGTGGGGGATTCTTTAATTAAGCATCTCGATGCAAGAAGATTAAAGCGCTCGATTAAGAAAGGAAAGCAGAGGCTGTACGTTGAAGCATATGGGGGAGCAAATACGGACGCAATAAAACATCATGTCAGACCGAGTTTATCACGGAAACCTGACCGAATTATCTTACATGTAGGAACTAATGATTTAAAAGATAAGGACGTAAAGCAAACAGTAGATAACATAACGAGTATTTGCAAGCTCATAAACAAAGAAAGCCCAGCAACTAAAGTGGTGATATCGGAGTTAATTCATCGAAGCGACAAGACTGAATATGCTGAGAAAGTAATGAAGCTAAACAAACAAATTTCAAAACTATGGGAGAAACACAAATGGGACCATATAACCCATACACCGTGGCTTTCACCGTGGCTGTGAAAAATAAAAGTGCCAAGAGTGATAGAAGAGGACAAAAGTTTCTTCTTAAATAAATACATGCAGTTACTATAGAATAGTGTACCTAACTCTATTAGATGTCAAAATGTCAAATAAATTTTTGTGTGCTCTGATGCTTAAGTTTGATTGAATATTTTTCATTAACTCACTAGTTTTGAAATAGAACAGGATAAAACTACATTCAACTTCATAAAATATAAACAGTCCTCAACTTTAAAGTGAGTGAAAGATCCTTATCTGAAAGATAGTTGTGTGGGTAAATTTGGTTTGGCATCATATTGACTGGAAATTTCAGTTCTTTAGTTATTTACAATACCATACAATTATATCTGCAGCTTAGGGCAAAAATTTTATAGTGCAATAGCAGCAATACATAACATACCCAAGAGACAAGAGTTAAGAAACCAGGGGTGAATGCTGCTTGGCCAGGCTTGAAGTTTCTACGAGTTTTTTTTATAAAATTCAGGGTCCAACATGTTCAAATTTTGTTATTTTGTGTAAATTCAAATGTACATTACACAGGTTTTGAAATAATTCTTGATTTATACACTCAGCTATCAAACTTGGCAACTTGCTTCTGTTTCTGTGTTGTTGCAGTCTTATATCAAGTTTGGTTTTACAACAGTGGTAAACTTCTCTTGAAAATTTGTAATAAGTTTAATATATATTTAAACAAACTTTGCAGAAAATTGCATGCATCTCATGCCAGCATCAAAATGCATAACACTGGTCTGGGCAGATCTGCAGAAGCAGGAAGGAACTTCAGACTGTGGATTATTTGCCATTGCTGTTGCAACCAGTATGTGCTTTGGCCAGTTACCACAAAATTGTGCATGGCAACAGAAAGAAATGCATGGGCACCTGTCAAGATGCATTAAAGATAGAGTATTGTCAACTTTTCCAATGTCTGAAGAAGGGAGAAATCACCAAATTTATGATAGCAGTGAGGAAATTGAAGTTTTATGCCACTGCAGGCAACCACACATAAACAATGTTTTTATGATTCAATGTGACAAGTGGCAGGAATGGTTCCATCGTGGTTGCGAAAGGGTCCCTAGAGTGGTTAGAAAGAACACAAGTTTCTTTGTAAGAATTGTAAATAATTTGATATTAAAAATTTAACCTAAACTTTGCATTGGTTTAAGGTGCAACAGGCCCAAGTGCAACTAAAATGTTTTACTTTAACTAACACAAGACAGCTTTATATTCTTTTATAATGGCTATTGGCAGATGAATACTTGGTAATAATATATTTTGTAACAACCTAGTACAAAATCATTAAGCAACCTTTCTTTGTTAAGGGATTCTTCCAACATGGCAGAAAAATCCTGAGTAAACTACTGTAGAACACCGCAAACAAATAATTATATATATTATTTATTTATTACAATCCTTGACTCTGCAATTAACACTTGCCCTTCACGATCTTGCTTTGATCAGTTGTTGTTGCATCTTAAATTCGGTCAACTTTTATTCGGTCAACAAATATTTTCGAAAGATCGTATCATATTAGCACTACGGATTCAACAGACCGAAAGAGATCGACAGTTTTTGACTTTCATTGCTGAGAAATATAGTCGGTGTTGTCGGTACAACAAATGAACAAAATCAGCACAACAAATTCAGCACGACAAAACGAGCACGATGACAATTTCAGACCGCCGTACCGCGTACTGAGATTGCAGGCTTCAACTCGAGCATGCGCACTAGTCCAAAGACAAAATGAGCACGGTAACAATCTCAGACCGCTACACCGGTTTGTTTGTCTGAGTCTTGCGGGGATCTAAATGTTTATGACGTCACTCGCGCGCTTCGCTATTAGATATCTCAGGTCTACCAGGAACATTCAACAGACGTTTGTGAATTTTTGAAATACCTACGACTTTCCTCCGTAATAGACCCCTTATCCTTTAGTGCTATTAATTTTTTGTCTACTAATTTCGACGAATCTCAACCGGATCCTTTCCAATTTTTTCGTAAATCAAATCATCTCCTAATTGATCGTAAGCTTCTTTACAATAATCCTGTAAACCCCAAACTACAACCGCAGAGTCCTGGTCTGCCTCCTTAATCACACTATCTCTGTAATTCTTTACATCTTTCAACGCCTTTCTTTCTTGACTTTGTAAATTCTTACCATGAGACGATTACGTACACTTGGGAATGGTCGAAGGAAAAATTATCATATTTAGATGTTTTGGTTTCGATTAAGGATAGTAAGATTTTTAAGATTTTTACGTTTATTCAGTATTTGGATAATAAATCATGCTATCCGAGTCATGTTAACAAGGGAATTCCCTGTGGGCAGGCACTGAGAGTGAAACGGATTTGTAATTCAGATGGAGTTTTTGACTAGCGTTTTAGTCTAGCGTTTTAGTCTAGCGTTTTAGTCTAGCGTTAAATACTCTGGCGTTAGCCAGAGTAAAATACTAAACTCTCCAAAGGTCGTTGAGGACCTATACGGACAGGAAGGAGTTAAGGATTATTTTATTAAAAGAGGCTTTAAGGAAAGTATGATTGAAAGTCAGTTTGAGAGGGCCAAAGTGAAAAGAAGAGATGATCTTCTTTATCAGGATACCACGGAGGGGTAAACGGGTTAAGAGAACGTCGTTCGTCTTAGATTTTCAAACAGCGTTATGGGGCCGGTAAGATAATTGAATCGCTTTGGCCAATCTTACATACTATCGGAAGGCATGAAAAAGGTTTTTGAAGAGAAACCGGTGGTTGCTTACAGAAGGCCCAGAAATATTAAGGATGAAATAGTACGCTCGAAAGTCAAACGGCTGAATAATGATAATAAAGGAATGAGGAAATGTGGTAAATCACGATGTCAAATTTGTAAGTACGTTAAAGAAGGTCGTGAGTTTAATGAAGGCAGTCGAAAGTTCTATATAAATTTTTCTTTTGACTGTGATTCGGAAGGGGCGATTTACCTCATTTCCTGTGCTAAGTGTGGAAAGAATTATGTGGGGCGTACTATTAAATCTTTTAGGAAAAGGTTAATAATCATAAGAGCAGCATAAATAGATATGAAAAGGACCAAAGGGGAATAGCTGGTGAGCATTTGTATGCACACTTTTTTGAAGAGGGGCATAGAGGAATGGATAATATTGTAATGACTATTATAGATAAGACAAATATTAATGAACCGACACAAAAGGAAGGATTTTGGGTGTATAAGTTAAACTCATTTATACCACAGGAATATATATAGGACCTTAACCTTTGTATGCTCAGGTGTCGTGATAAAGGGGCAAGTCCCCGAAACGTTGACAAAATAAAGTTTTTTAAACAGTTTTTAATAATTGAACTGTATACATGGTGTCTCAAAAAAACTGCGAACACTACAATTTGCGTAACGTCCACTGCAATTAGCATTGCAATGCCTGTGCAACTTATGATGCTCCAGGGATTTGGAAATACGTTCGAATTTTCCTTGTAATTAGAATAACCATACAAAGTGAGTTAATCCCTAATCGACATCCGTAAGCATGAATTGTGTTTACGCACCCTTGGGATCAATTAGTACTGAATTATGCAAATTTCAAAAGGTTTGCAGGTTTTTTTGAGACACCCTGTATATATATATATATGTATATATATATATATATATATATATATATATCACAATCGATCAGTGAAAGATATGGGCTATACCGCACTGCTCTAATACGCATGTTCATAAAATATTTACAGTCTATCTCACTTAGTCTGCCTTATGCAGTTTTACTGGTGAGATGACAAACATTAATGCAGTGCCTGGCTACCATCAGCAACTGTAGACAGCTGTTTCGCCCTGTTGGAGCTCGTCAGCACAGTGTAGCTGATGGTAAGCCAGCACATCGAAAAGGTATATACATCACAATCGATCAATGAAAGATTATAAAAATATATAATATATATGTATAGATATATATAGATAGATATATTATGTATATACAGTATATATATATATATATATATATATATATATATATAGGTAGGTAGGTAGGTAGGTAGATAGATAGATAGATAGGTAGATAGATAGATATAGTAGAAAAACAAGCATGGATGATTTCCCGGTAAGCAGAGTGCTCAATGCAAAGTTGCAGAGCTTTATTAATGATAATAATAATAATAATAATGATGATGATGATGATATTAATCCAGTGAGTAGAATGCTCAAGGGATGTTTATCATAGATTTGCCAAGGCCTTGGTAAAATAAACTTCTCAATATCCAAACTAGTATGCGTATGGTCAACGGCACGCACAATTTGATCTGTGTGCACGATATGTGCGATTGAATGGAAACTAATTTCTTGATACTTCCATAAAGCTACATTTCCATTAGAACAAGTACGTCCTTATCTACACTTACATCTCTTCCATTACACTGGAAACCGAATATATGGAAACACCAGAACGTATTAGTAATGTGTGTACAAATTGGTATCGTTATCGCACCGGATTTCGTTTTCGTGAATTGGTGGTAATAATTTTAGTATTTTCCCACGCAATCGTGTGATTGGTTAGACGCGCGTGCTCCGACAAAGCAGAATTTTCTTTCTTTGAGAAGAAAACTGCTTTTTGGTGTTCTTGTAAGCGCGTTCCAAATTGACGTTTAGTCTGACCAATGTACTCCTGATCACAGTCGTTACACGGAATGAATCACGGAATAAATCACGTCTTTTTTCTGATCCATCGCAACACGATCCCTAGGCTTATAGGCAAATAAAAAAAAACATTTACGTATAAACTACCTAAGATTCTTTTAATAGATTCCGTAATTACTTGAGTATACGGAATAATCGCAAAACCCATCATTGAATTTTCATTTTCAATGTTTGTCCGTGATGGTCAGACTGGTTTTAAGCGGTTTTTTAAGAGATCACTAGGTTAGTTGTTAACTTTCAGAACATCCAATGCACGTTTTCGCTCACTTTCCTTAGCATTAAAAGTAGTTGGTATACCTTCAGCTCTCCAAAGCAAAGTGTATCGGAATGTTTGAACTTATGAACACTGTGATTTCGATACGATTGATTTACAGTACATAACGTACATTGTAATTAGAGTTGAGCCTGCGGTAATGTGGGACCAAAAGGTTTTGCGAACGTATATCGGTCACAGTGTTTTACCGCAGATTTGTAGAGATTTTACTCCGAATTTACGTTTTGTTTTATGTCCTTTTATTATTAACAGAGAACTAATTTTCGTTATAATGCGTGTTGAAATGTTGTGATCTTTTTCGACGTACTAAAACAGTAAAACACTTGTGAGAATTGAGATTTAAAATCAGTGTCAGTGGTGTCCTAGAAATAAGCCTATACTTCGCGAAAGTTGCTTGAAGCTAGTTTCCTGCTTGGTCATTTGCATCGGCAAGTGAGTATCTGTTAGTATGAGTGTTCTCGAAAAGAAACAAGAACGTACGAAAGCTAAGACTGTAATAAAATTAGCAGCAAGACGCCTCGTCAGTGCAGCAAATCGAGAGAATTGATTCGTTGAAGAGTTTGATGTTAGAGCTGGAAAAGTTTTGTGATGATTTTTTGCTTGTCAATGAAGAGTTTGAATCTCTTGTCTCAGTGGATGAGAATAAGAGCATAGTATAGTAAATGGAGAAGATGTTGCTACATACAGGGAAAACGTGAAGAAGTCCTACATGGAAGCACAGGAAGTTTTCCTTAAAATGAGGAATGAAGATAAAAGTAGATCGATGACCGTTGAAAAGGTAAGAGTCGCTCTTAAATTAGAGGTGATAACTTTAGCAGATGTTCTAAAGGTGGCAGAAGAAAATCTTAATTCTGACAGTCCAAACATATCGGCTTTGCAATTAGATACGAAAGAATTGCAAGAACTATCAAGTTCATTGAATGGCAAAACATCTGAATTGAGTTTGATTGATAATTCAGAGCTTGAACAGGATGTATCACGAACTAAGGAAATAAGTTATGTCTTGGAAAAGTCTCGTAGTCAAGTTAGAGCAATAACGTTTAAATTGCAAGAATGTCAACATCCTGACCACACAGTCCACACTCCAGTTTCTTCAGCCTCCCCTTTATCCCAAATTATATCAACTAACAAGCCAGGGAGTGATCCTGTAACTATCAACGAAGGACCCACGACAGACACTACTGTCATGTACTCTGATAATGTGATCAATGTGTCTGCCCTATCTCCCGCTCTCACTTCCGCGACAACAGCCAACTCAAGCCAAGTATGTGGTAATTCCACAACAACCATAGAGTGCCCGTTTGCAGGTAATAATTTAATCCATACCAGCAGTGTGTCCATATCACCCGCTTCAATCGTTAATCAGAGTACAAGTTATCCACCACCCATAGTCAGCCCTCTGCTACAAGGACAATCACGCTTGACAATGTCAGCACTTCAACAATGCCGCTGTCATACTTACACAAACCTGTTTCCGCCCCACCTACGAGTGTCTACTGCATTCAACCTTTAGTATGGTGTACAGAGCACATTAGCATACCCGCAGACGTCCTTCACCAACCCCAGTACTGGTCCACCAACCATCGCCCTCCACGTGCCAGATCCTTTACCTCACACCAGCAATGCATATGGTCATAATCCCGTTCCACCATCATCGGTTCGACTTAGAAAAATGGAACAACCCACATTCAATGGTCGCAGAAGAGATTGACCCGAATTCAAGGCAATATGGAAGTCCGTAGCTGAATCGGCTTACCGTAACATGTGAAACGATCGGTAAAAGGAAAAGCAAGTGAGCGGATAAAATCAGTATATATAACCAAACCAGAAGCGTATGACATGATGTGGAGTAAGTTGGAGAACTACTATGAAGACGTTGGGGCTACCGTTCAAGCAGCATTAGATTACCTGCACAAATTGAAGCCAGTAGCAGAAGAGGATTTCAGGGGCCTAGTCGAGTTGGTTAACGACGTAGAGTGTGCTTACAGCCAGTTGAGTGAACTAGGAAATTTGAACATTCTCACCATAAGAGAGATGTTGATCAGATTACTGAGTTACTTCCTAATCATTTGAAAGTCAAATGGAGACGTCGTTACAGTGATATAACCCCTATTGAGAAAGTGCATCCTTTTGTGTCATTTATGAAATTCCTGGACACCGAACGAGAAGCTGTATCGCATATGGCTGAGAGTCAACCTTAGCCAAGATTCAAGAAAACGTCTCATCACGCGGACAGACAAGGTTCAAAGAAATTTTACAAGTGTGCCTTTCCTTCACACCGAAAGGACGATATAAAAATCATACGACACAAGAATGCAATGAATTCCAAAAACTTCCCGTAAGTGGAAAAAATGGAAAATACCAGCTCTTGAAGGAAATCAACGCTTGTTTCAAATGTTTTGGTAACCACCAAAGACAGAACTATCCAAGCAAGGAGCGATGTAATTGTGATAGTAATCGACATCATAAGTTGTTATGTGAAGCCAAAACTAAGCAAGATAATTCAACCGAAAAGGAGGTGAAAGTGGACAAGAAAGAGACTCATGTTGCACAAAGTGACTTGCTATCTTTGTATCCTACCTGTCAAGCTCCTGTAAGTGGCTGTAGTAAGACCTTAACTGTATTCTGTGATGGAGGATCAAATGCAACCTATGTCACTCATCGAGCAGCAGAAAGAATAAAACGCCGAAAGCTTGGCAAGGTCATGCTCGACGTCACGACGATGGGAAATGTGGAACGCACACATCACACCTAGCAATATTAGTTTGCGATAACGACCAACACGGGCAAGCGAGTAACTATTACAGCTTATGGAGTGGAACGGATTACTGAACCAGTTAACAAGTTGGATGCCGAAGTGCTTAAGAAGTTATTGCCTGAATATGAATCAGAGTCTCTCCAGAGAAAGTCCACAAATGTTAATGTTCTATTAGGGTGTGACTACTTTGGATTGCACCCTAAACACGAGGAGACAAAATGTGGCGAGAACCTCAGTTATGAGCGGAGAGTTGGGCATATGTCTCCAAGGAACACATCCTGAACTTTTTGAAAGGACCAAGCATGATTCAAACCAGGCAAAAGTTATCCATGATGTTGGAGTAAAAGTTCAAACCTTCAGAATCTAAGCAGATGTTCATCCAGAATTCTTGCCGAACCCATCATGCTCCAACCTGGAGAAGCCAGAACCAAGTTCCTGTCAGTCATTGAAAAGTGTTCACTTGACCTGAGATAAAAGGGAAGAACGCAGTGTTGAGAACTTTATCGTTGGCGAAGAACTGGGTACGGAAATCACTCCTCGTTGCGGCGGATGTCGATGCGGCAAATGCCCGACTATTGGACATACATATTCATTTAAGGAAGAACAGGAGCTGAATATCATTTGCAAAAATTTGGAATATGACGAAGCCCTGCAGTGTTGGAAAACGAGCTATCCATGGACGGTTGATCCCAGCAGTTTCCCGGACAACTACGGTAGTGCCTTAGCAACGTTAGAGAAAACCGAACGCGCCCTCATGAAAGACTTGACTTGGGCAAGAAAATACGATGGGCAAATAGAAGATATGATTGACCGTAAAATCGCGCGTAAACTCGACCCCGACGACATACGAGAGTGGAATGGTCCTGTATTCTACATATCACATCTAGCAGTACACAATCCAAAGTCGAGTTCTACCCCAGTTCGTATCGTCTTCAACTCCAGTCAGGTTTTCAACGGTGTGTCGTTGAACTCTTGCTTAGCGCAAGACCCGGATTGCTACATGAATAATCAAATTGGAATCTTGTTGCGTTGGCGAGAACAAGCAGTGGCACTAGTGGGGGATATTCGCAAAATGTTCAATTCGGTTCATCTGAAAGACCTGGAGAAGCACTGCCATCGCTTCCTTTGGCGAAATTTTGAATTGGATCGCTTCCTGATGTTTACGTCATGGAACGCGTAAATATGGATGACACGCCAGCATCGGCAATCAGCACAGAAGCAATCTATATGACAGCTGATCGCTTCAAAGAAGATTGCCCTGAAGCAGCTGAACTGATCAAGAAGTCTACTTACGTTGACAATCTGATAGACTCTTGTGCTACGCAGAATGACGCTTTTAAAGTTGGTCGAGAAGCCGAAGAAATACTCAAGAAAGGTGGTTTTTCAGTGAAATGCTGGCAACTGTCAGGTGAAGAGAAACCTCGTGCCTCGTTAATTCGGGAAGTCACTTCAATGGATAACCCAGAAGAAAGAAGCAAGTCGTTGAATATGTTGAAAGGTACAGAGTCCAACTTAAGAGTTCTTGGTCTTGGATGGGATCCCGTTACAGATTGCCTGCTGTATGAAGTTGTGCTCAATTTCAGTAAGAAGAGGCGAGGTGTACTTACCGGTCCGAATTTGAAAGTTGACGATCTTCCCACTTCATTGCCTGAAGTTCTCACGAAGCGAACGGTGCTCGAACAGATCATGAAGATCTATGATCCTCTTGGCTTGGTGTGTCCGTTCACTCTGTGGGGAAAGATCTACCTCCGCGAGCTGTGGTCTCTGAAACTCGACTGGGACACGCCCCTCCCAGAGCATCTGGCCGCAAAGTGGGTCAAATTCTTCACTACAATGTTCCAACTTGAGAAGTTACGATTTCCACGGCGTTTGCAACCTGAGGATGCAGTTTGTCGTCCATGGCTCATCATCCTTAGCGACGGTAGTGATCTTGCATATGGTTTTGCAGCCTATATTAGATGGCGTTTACAAAATGGGAAGTTTTGGTGCCGACTTGTTACGGCGAAATGCAGAATAGCACCCCTCAACAAGATTTCCACCCCACAAATGAAACTCAATGCCGCAGTGCTATCGAAACGTGGCAGAAAAGTTATCGAGTCCGAAATGCGATTTGTGTTTGAGAGGGTCCTGCAGCAAGTTGACTCAGAAACGGTTCTGAGCATGATTAATAAGACTAGTACTCGCTTCAGAGTCTACGAAGGAGTTAGAGTTGTTGAAATTTAAGCTGCTACGGACGGTGATCTGTCCTGTTGGGCGTGGATGTCGGGTGATGAAAACATAGCTGATTGGCTTACACGAGGTCGTGAACCAGATCAGCTAGGCGATGATTCAGAGTGGTGGAATGGACCGTCCATTCTTTATAAACCAGTTGAATCCTGGGGTCTAAAATTTGGATCGCAGAAAGATAAAGTTTTGCCAGGAGAAAAGAAAATTCGTTGTACCGCTGTGGTTGAGTCAGAAGAGTTCCTTATTGATATCTCGAGATTCAGCAATTTCAACAAGCTCGTCTGGGTACTCGCAAGGATCTTCGGCATCGCAAGGTCCAAAACATTCAATGGCGGAAATACCTCTAACATTACACCACAATTGTTTCAAGATGCTGAAGATTTTCTAGTCAAAATGGTTCAGAAAGAGCTAGATGAAGAAATCCAAAAGAAAGATACGAAAGGAAGGAGTGGTGGTCGGTATAAATCACTGAATCCGGTTAAAGATCAAGACGGCTACTACGTCGTTGGTCAGCGACTGAAAGTCAAGAATCCCATGACACCGGATGCTTCATTGCAAAGGTTGCTCCCAACCCACCATGAGCTCACACGCCTCGTGATGGATCGCGCACACAGAGAATGTGGACACAGGGGATGAGACGCAACTTTAGCCCGATTTAGACAGAAGTACTGGATAGCGCAAGGTAGTAAGATTGCCCAATCAACCAAAAGCAAGTGCCAGTTGTGCAAGCTCCGCGATGTCAAATTTGGAGAACAAGAGATGGGAGGATTGCCTGAGTCCCGACTGAAGCCAGCACCACCATTTACTTACACAATGGTTGACTTATTCGGTCCTTACAACGTATGAGGCGAAGTTCAAAAACGAACTAGTGGCAAGGCTTATGGAGTCATATTTTTAGACATGGTCTCTCGCGCAGTACACCCCGAAGCTGTGTACGGTTATGACACCAGTTCCGTTCTGATGGCGTTGAGTAGATTTGCCGGCATACGTGGATGGCCTCAGTATATCTACAGCGATCCGGGATCTCAACTCGTAGGAGCTGAAAGAGAACCCAAAGAAGCCTGGGAAAAGATGGACAGAAGTGAGTTAACCAGGAAAGGAGTTCAAAACGGTTTGAAGTGGATCTTCGGTTCCGCGGACAGTCCTTGGCATCAGGGTGCTGTCGAGTCGCTGGTCAAAGCAGCAAAGATAGCAATTCACTTCGCTGTTGGAAAGAAACGTCTTACGATAGCGGAATTTCTCACGGTCTCCACAGAAGCTGACAATCTACTGAATGAAAGGCCAATTGGAACTCTACCATCTGCTGATTCAGAAATATCAGTTTTAATACCAAACAGCCTGTTACTCGGACGCTCGACAGCAAAGAGTCCAGGTGGATGGCAACCGTTCACGTACAACCAAAGCACACAGAACAGATACCATCTTGTTCAAATGGCAGTGGAATATTTCTGGGAGAAATGGACATAACTTTACCCCCCAACCCTAATTGTTCAACGAAAGTAGCATGTCTCTCGAAGAAATTTATGTGTGGGAGACGTAATTGTAGCCGATAAGAACATGTTACGAGGAGAATACCGCCTAGGAATTGTTAAACAAGTTTTTCCTGACCGTAATGGGATAGCACGACGTGTTCTCGTGACTTACAAGAACTTTCGAGTTGGAGAGGATCTCTGATGTTATGGAACAAGCGAAACAGTAACCGTTTCAAGAAGTGTGCAGCGTTTAGCATTAATTGTACCAAAAAAAAGAGAAGTAATCGTATCGACACCAACCCCCGGGTGTATCGGAATGTTTGAACTTATGAACACTGTAATTTCGATACGATTGATTTACAGTACATAAAGTGCATTGTAATTAGAGTTGAGCCTGCGGCAATGTGGGACAAAACGTTTTGCGAACGTATATCGGTCACAGTGTTTTACCGCAGATTTATAGAGATTTTACTTTGAATTTAAATTTGTTTTACGTCCTTTTATTATTAACAGAGAACTAATTTTCGTTATAATGCGTGTTGAAATGTTGTGATCTTTTTCGACGTACTAAAACACAAATATCTCAAGACGGACTTGTTATGGCATACAGGATGGTGAGAGTCAAAGGGGAGATACTTGTCTGTGTGAGTTCGATACACTTCAGTTTCCAACTTTCCGTTGGTTTGTTCTTTTGACAACACAATCTGAGAACGGCAGGCAGTTATTTGTTTCGCGTTCTACCGTGAATTGAGTCGACGGTTCGATGGAGTTTAGGTGATGCAAAAGAAGTTCCACTTCCTTTCCAGATATCGCAGGTATGACATCGTCAACATATGTTTCCAGAACAAAGGCTTCACTGGTGCGGCCACCGGTGCTCTTTGTTTAATGTCTTCCATTGCCAGATTGGCAATGACAGCCGAAACGGGAGATCCCATGGCTGTACCGAGAACCTGTTGGTAATACGTGCCATCGTAAACAAAACTTGTTGTGTTAAGAGAAAACGTCAGGAGTTCAATTAAGTCCTCAACAGTTGAAGACGTTCTTTCGTGTAAATTAACATCCTGTCTTGGTCTCTTTTCGGCGACATTGACGGCAAGATCAACAGGTATTTTGGTGAAGAGAGAAAGTACGTCAAACGACACCAATTCTTCTTCAACAATGAGCGTAACATTCTTGATAAATTCGCCAAACTCGAAAGAGTTTGTCACCGCGTATTAACGATTTGTACGTGACGTCATGGCGGCCATGTTGGTGGACTTTTAACAAAAGAATCTCGTTAACTTCTTTTTAATCTCGTTGGTACGTGGTACCAACATGGCCGCCACATCATTATCTTTTAAATCTCACGAGATTGGTTGCAAACAATCTATTCCGATTTTCCAAAGCTTGGTGACAAGATCTGAGCCAAATAACTAGATATGCTATAAGTTGGGGAATTAATGAATGAGACAATAGGTCTCAAAGGAATTCCCGGTTTATGAAGGGAGGGTTAAAGTTAGTAGCATTCTCAGACGGGCAAAACCGCCTTTGAAAAATTTGTTGGTACCGTGTTGGTGCCACGTATAAAAAATGTTAACGAGATTTTTTTGTTAAAAGTCCGCCAACATAGCCGCCATGACGTCACATGCAAACCATCAATACACAGTGACAAACTCTTCCGAGTTTGCCGATTTTATTACGAACGTTAAGCTCAATGTTGAGGAAGAATTGATGTCGTTCGACGCAGTTTCCCTCTTCACCAAAATACCTGTTGATCTTGCCATCAATGTGGCCGACAAAAGACTAAGATATCAGTTAAGGAATTAAAAGTAGGTAGTATTTCTATTGATTCCACCGACCATTTGGATGCCTTTGATGACCACTTTTCCACCATTGGCCCGAATATCGCCAACGAAATTCCTTCTTTAGATGATTATAACTCAGGTCACCTTGATCATGTTACTCCTACTTGCAAAAGGTTTTATTTTAACTCAACTAATAGTAATATTGTCTTTTCTCTGCTTAATAAATTGTCTAACTCTAAAGCAACTAGTCTTGACAAAATATCTGCCAGAGTCATACGTGAATGTGCAGATCTTATTTCGGACTCTTTATGTAATGTTTTTGACAAACCTTTGATTTCTGGCGTTTTCCCCAATGTTTGGAAATGTGCTAAAGTCATTCCATTGTTTAGACAAGGCAACCGGACTGATGTTAACAATTATCGTTCAATCTCTGTAATTTCGGTTGTGGCCAAGGTTTCTGAGAAAATAGTTTATAATCAAGTCTATGTCAATATAACAAATAATAATGTTATATCTAAATACCAGTCAGGCTTCCCGCGTTCTTTACACTCAACCGTTACTACTCTTTTAGAAGCAACGGACAGTTGGGCCTTTAATATTGACCGTGGCGAAATTAATGCAACTGTTTTTTAGACCTCAAAAAAGCTTTTCACACGGTCAGCGTGTCTAAATTGAGTGTGTGTGGAATACAAGGTATAGCATATAACTGATTTAGGTTATCTTTAGATAGTCGGACACAAAAATGTGTAGTTAACGGTTCTTTTTCTAACAGTCGCTCTCTTAAATGTGTTGTACCTTAGGGTACTATTTTAGGCCTGCTCTTATTTCTACTTTATATTAACACTTTACCAAATTGTTTGGCATTAAGTAAGCCTAGGATGTATGCTGATGATATCCACATTACATTACCGGCGAGTGACTTAAACTTAATGCAATCCTCTTTGAATCAAGACTTAGATAATATTAATAGGTGACTGATAGCTAGTAAATTAACACTAAATATGACTAAAACCGAATTTATGCTGATTGGTTCGAGGCAGAAAGTAAGTACTCAGACTCGGTCAGCTGAGCTTTCAATTGGCGGGGCTCCTGTAAAGCAAGTATCTACTGCTAAATCGCTTCGGGTACACATTAACGCATATCTCATGTGGCACGGAAGCGGGAAGCGGGAATTCCTTTGAGACGTATTGTCTGAAAGTATTTCAAGAAGCACGAACTCTCTTCAATATAAAATTGTACGCTCTGCTCTTCACAACGAGTTGGATAACATCAACCACCGACGTCCTTAAATATCAAAACACACGTGCTTTTGATATCAAAATACGTGTTACGAAGACTTACGTTGTATTTAATTTAGTTTTCTTCAAATAGAGACTAAGTCACTGGGTGATCTGTATCAGTAAGAGCGGCAGAAACCGGTTCTGGGCAGTCACTCGTAGGGCGTGGAGAAAATCGTGTTTACATGTTTATATTAGTTTCAAGATTTATTAAAATAGGGAAAAATACTGAGGTTCTACCGAACAATACGTGTGCTTTCATATCAAAGCACGACTGCATTCCGGCGATGTTATCAAAATCATAGTGAAGAGAAAGCGAGAGTTAAATTTTCTTAAGATTCTCTCAAACATCGATCAGAATGTATTCGTTTGAGAAGCGATGTAAAGAAGCCGATTTTTTTTGTTTCATCAGGAGATCCAAACACCCGAAAACAATAAAAACACTCGGCCTTCGGCCTTGTGTTTTCATTAACGCATCCTCGTGTTTGGATCCCTTGATTCTAATTATGAAAATAGCACTAACATGCTCTTCTACAAAAGTATGGCGGTAAAACAAATTATTTTGGTACTAAACAAAAAACCCTCTGGTCGGTCACCACTGTTTTTCCTGGGTTTGTTATGAATTCGAACTTCACGAGCCGTGTCAGCAATCTGTTTTATTAACTTTCCATTATTATCATGTGTTATCACGTCATTCACGAGTGAAACGTTTTAGCCCTTGGTTTTATATCCCCCAGGAGGTCCCCCTCCCTTTGAATTTACTGCTAAACTACTGCACCTAACATGTCAGGTTTGCTACAACCTCTTATCACTACCTAGGGAAGGCAAGGAAGAATTTTTGCAAACTATCATTTAAAATTAAGCACTGCAAATTAAAAGAAAATATGTATAATAAATTGTCAAAACTTACTGGAGTGCCTTGCTGGTTTTACCCTAACCTTTCTGATTTAAGTGTGCGAAGATTCGTATATTTGTCATTATTCACGTGCCTGAATAGCGTAGATAGATGTTTACAATGTGGGAGCTTGGTGTATTCGGGAACGTTTTAATTGAGCATGCTTCTCAAGCTCGTAACTTTCCGTGCCCGTCAGTGGAATCGAATTGCGTTGAATGAGCTTGAGGGGCATGCTCAATTAAAACCTAATACACCAAGCTCTCACATTCTGAACACTCGTCTACGTTATTTCTCTGGTAATTCTAGTATGTTGAGACACCTGATAGGGGGGTACAGGTATCAAATCAAACCAGCACGTATTTCAACGTTCACTCGGCCATCTGAGTCTTCATAGCTCAATGGTTAGAGCTTCTAACTAGTCATTGCAAAGTTGGGTGTTCAATTTCCGTTAGGTACTCGAAAATATTTCCGAGTTATGTGCTTGAGGAGCATGCTTAATTAAAAGGTGCCTGGATATTAAGAAATTGTGATGAAGAAATGTGACGAGTAGCGTTCTTGTTCTTGTAAAATGTGAAGATGACCAAGGACGGTGGTCGACAAACCTAAAAATTTACATAAGGTTTATTATCGAAATATCCTACAAAAACATTGTAAAGAAAACTGACACAGTTTTTACAATACGAAACGACATTGAAAAACAAGACAAACTTAAGCTAAGAAAATCTGTTAAACGTGGGAGTGATACAGACAATTTTTGTTCTGTATAGTACAATGATTTCTTTCTTGCATTAATTTCAGTGTCTGCGTCCCCTTAACAGAGGTGTCCACGCTAATAGTGTCACTCTTATAAAGCAAAATAGAACGTTAAAGTGTCGGTGATTTGAAATTAAGAAACTTTTATCACTGCTTACACTTTGAATGCCGTGTGCTCGGGTATTAAGTGAGAATTTGAAGCAATTCCAGGGGAGCATATCTGCATGAATAACGTTCTCTAACCTGTCTTTTCTAGGGCTTGGAATAGCTGTTTTAGGCAGCTATCTTTATGTAGTTGGTGGATTCGACGATTCTCTGCCACTCAAATCTGCCGAGAAATATGATGTGCAGACTGACTCGTGGAGTCTTATTTCAAACATGAATTGTTGTCGTGGTGGAGTCGGAGTCTGTACGATGGGAAGGATGGTCTGGGCAGTTGGCGGCCATGATGGCTCATGTTATTTGAATTCTGCAGAGTTCTATAATATTCAGACGGATACATGGCAGTGCGTCGCTTCTATGGAACTCGGGCGTGCTGGGGCTGGAGTTGTATCATGTAAATGCAACATGGAGAACTTCGGAGACATCTGCGCAATGGCGGAGACAGCTATGGTATAGTACCTGACCTTTCATTACAGGTGTTGAACACTTACTGATCCAAAATTAACCATTGATTTACTAATCCATTAATGTTTGTTTAGCGCCACGCTTTGTTAATACACCAACAATATTGCATTATGTTTAAGTAATTTTACTAGCTTAGACATTAACTGGAATTTAAAAGTAATCTAAAGGCTGCATTCAGATATGTCCCATATTGGACAAACGTCTGAGAATGTAGTTGATTTAGACCGATATTTTCTTTCTTTCTTTTTTTTAATTTTATAGACGAGGCAGTTTTAATTTTCCATTTAATGCGTTGCTGATGTTTCGTTAGAATAGCGCTTTTACAGTAATTTATCGAAATAACGATGCTTGATTTCATTCTTCTGTATGTAAATTTTGCTTACTTGTATTATAACTACTGCTTTTCATTGGCTTTTTAAAAGGCTGTCGTTAATGGATAGGATACATTAGGGTGAAATTAGCAAGCAAAATTAACACATTGTATATAGTGTTGGGCGAGTCTGTCATGCATTAGGGAAACGCACTGTCGAGCCACCAAAACAAAAGCAAGGAAACAACCGTAAAACGAGTTCTGATGCATAAAACTACAACTAATAGCGAATTCGTTGCGGAGTTACTAAAATGCATAAACATCTCTTAGTATAGTGAAACAAAATAGTACAAATAATTCTCTGTTCGTGCATGACTATTGTCCTTCGTAACTAAACAAAATAAAGCAAACAACTATCTTGTCCTCAAAAGTCCGATTGCGGGTCGCAATCTGGGCAGAATAGAGCATTCATTGACTAGATCTTAGAAGTTGGAACCTTGCTTCCCAATAATTAGAATGAAAAAAAAAGGTTTGGGTAAAGTTGAATAGTAATAACTTATCGGGCATTTTAGTGTGCGGTACGGCTGAATATTTAACTTGCCATTTGTATTTTCACTAAATTTGTCAAAATTTAATCAAAATTATGTAAATAGTCACTAAAAAATGTATATTTATTAATTGTAAAAAGTTTTCTTGTAATCAAGCACGGCGAAGTGTAAAACAATTTGTTAGTTAATATTTAGGTGTGTTTTGAACTCGGGTGAAATTGAAACCATTCGGGTTTACAAAACTCGGAGTAGCATCAACTTCCAACGTTTCAATTTGTTAGTTGTTCTCCTTCGTCTCTTCTCCGACTGATACTCGCAATACTGGTGCAGATCCGCGGCCAGCAGCGGACTGGTACCCACG
>JBAHVQ010000327.1:10055-31787 GCA_036872915.1 Nanipora kamurai | reverse complement strand
CTGTCTTCGTCTTGTTTTAACTTATATCTCAAGTTTCAAGATGTTAATTTTCGGATTATGTTTTATACTTTACTTTTCAGAATTGTCGGCTGGTTATGGTTTTTTCTAGAAAAACAAAGTCGGGACATTTTAAGTACTTTTCCACTGAATTGCGAATTATAACAAAACACACCATTTGGCACCAATTTTTCTATCCTCCCGTGACCGTGCGTGACGCAATGCTTTCGCAATTCAATTCAAATCCAAAATTCAGACCATGTGTTTTACAATCGAAAGCGGCTATAACAGAAATCTATGTCCCTTTATGAAATGTATTCACCGAAGTAAAGCATTTCATAAAGTGAGCCCTAGGGGGTAGTTTTCTGGAGTTAAAGTTAACTAACTTTAACTATAGTTAGCATCAACCACCTAGTTAGCCTTTTTAACTTCCATTAAATGACGTGGTTAAATTGTGTTGTATGAAGGGTAGCTAGAAATGTAGTTCACTGGTCACCTAGTTAACTCAGTACGCCACAGAAAGTTAAGAGGTAGCTTACATATACTGACATAAATAAGATACGACCACTAGTGCATCACGTGATGCTTCTCGGCAACTGTTTGAAGTTTGATGGATTGTGTTTGAGCGTAATTCAATGTTGTAAAATGATGTCAGGCAATATATTTCAGCAGTATTTTGGGTTTTGGACAGCAACAACGGTTTCGACGTAGAAATTTAAAATGGGATTTACCAGGAGATATTTTACCTGAGAGTGTTCTGTGTGGCCATTAACTATTTTTGATTGGTTCGACAACGTGACATGCAATTTAATACTTTCAAGTAAGGTCAGAAGTTTTATATAGAGAAAGAATACGATTTCGGATTATTACATAACTAAAAATTATCTTATTTATATTGTGAAACTCGTTAATAATTCATGAGGAATATTCAAAAGAAATTAATGCTTAATCAGACTATATTAAATCAGTGTATGTAAATGTGATACAACCACTAGTGGCTGTATCAGATTCACATATCAGTTCTGTCTCGACTCTCCAATGTTCAAACAGCAGTTTCTTTCTGAGTTAAAATAACTTCAAAGTCTCGCCGTAAATCCGATACAACACCGCCGCTCGTGTTGCAAATACTACTTAGAAGATTAAAAACGAGCGCTGATTGTTCGACGATATCTAACAACAATTTAAATCCAGTTGTGAAGCAGTATTTTCTAAAGTTTGGGGGTCTTCGTGTCTTTATATTTTATTAGGCGTGAAGATGCCTCGTCTGCACCTCCCCTCTTAGTTTAGATTTAACAATTTGTGATATTTTAATGTTTTTGTGATTAAAAAGATTTCTTGGTCACTCATCTTCTAATTGTTGTAATGTTCATGTCCCTTCGTATGAGCCCAATAACTGATAACATACTGTAAATATGTAAACTGTGTAGTGTCATTATGTGCCTTCCAACTAGGCCTGTAACCGTATCAAGTGATTAGGTCTTTGGAATAGTCAGGCTTGATTTATTCAGGCAAAATTTCCTATTGGTATGTCTCATTCTGTATCCCTCACTGGGTAATAAGCCTGTTATTTAATTTGATATATTATTTTCCCAAACTTCTTTATTTCAATGGCTGTGGTATCACCAACTATTTAGCAGTCACCCTGGGATAAGTACATGTCATATCATTGAATTCCATTCATAAATCCTGGATCAATTCAAAACTCTGCAAGCAGTTTCAGGTGAGCTTATACCTAAGAGGGCTATATACCTATATATCTAGGAGGGCTTCTGTCTGCTGGAAGGCTGTTATCCATGTGAGCATATAACCAGTATGAAAAATTGCTTTCAATGCACTATTAAGATATGAGTCATGCACCTAAATCCTGTTTGGCAGAAACATTGATGAGAAACAGTGTGAAAACATCTATCAGTTCTTTGCAGCAAACGCTGTGATTTTAGAACACTGACTTCATGACACAGCCCTTTTATAATCTACTGAGTCACATCAATTACAAAAGTTTTTGTCCATATTAACATGTGTTGCATTGTTTGAGACAGTATACTATTCTGTAAGGAGGGAAGCAAAAGTTGTGCAGGGGCTTCTATTGAGATGGGCTATTGCCTATCCAAATGCTTTTTTTATGGACTAATATAGGACAGTACATAACTAGGGGCTTATTACCAAGATTCAATCAAAGAACACTTGTACTGTTAGACCACCATTGTTTGGATTTCTATTCTCAAATCTTTGATTCTTGCTTTGCCATCAGATGAGATGGTTATCAATGTTTCCCTGGTGATATAAGATTTTAAAACTTGTGAAGCTTAAAATAATGAATTCTTTTGGCCACTTATTTGAAAACCACCATTGGTTTTCACTCCAACAAAGGGCCTTCACTTGAAACAGTTTAAGCATTCTTAAGTTCTGGTAGTTTCCCAAACCTTTTGACTATCTACAAGCTGTTCAATACTGCCAATGCAGCACTCTAATTTTCATATCATATATTATTATATGGTAGTTTTTATTACTGATTGTCACAGCTCAATAAAGTTTCTTTAAAAGTTCAAGAATGCAAGTTAGACCTTCTAATATTGGTGAACAAATACATCTTAAGAGGATGAAACTGCAATTCAAATAAATAAAATCATGATCCTTCATTTTTGAAATCATGAGTTTGACTTTTGACTGCCTCAGTTAACCAAATTTCATTAGAATTAGTCTCATTGGACAGGACTATAAGTCAATAATTTTCTAAAGGGTGTGCCAAAGATCACCTAGCATTCATGATGTCCCCTAATTTTTCCTAATTTTTCCCTTCTCTCTAACAATATATTCCAAAAGCCACCTAACTTTAAAGATTGACAAATGCTCAAGCTATTTACACCCTAACGTTTTGTAGTTTAAAGTTTTGGATTTGTTTTATTTCATTCTTCTGTCCATCATTAAAACAAGAACCCTCCAAGTTATGTACTTCACTAATATGTGAGTATTTTTGTCCTGGCATCTAGCCAATCAAGGCAAGCCCCTTCCCTTAGGTTCGTACAGTTGTGAAAACTGAAAATATTAAAACATCCTGTAGCATGTATTCCAGGGTCTGTCATAGCAAATAGTTAAGTTTTGCAACTGATGGGTTCGTTCAAACTTTATATCAGTGTGCGCAACAAAGAATCTTGTCGATTACTTAAAAGGAAGGCGATGACCAAGACAGTTATGGGCAAGCAATAAAATTTTGATCGAGTACCTTTAATACTTTGCGTCCCTATAAAGAATGACCGACAATATGTCGCATGTTTATCAATGCACTTCAGTTAAAAATATGGTTTTTACGAGAGTTCTTCCTCTTTGTTGTTTTTCATACTCAGCTGAGGTTGCCTTGTGTGGAGAAAGTCTCGATTCGGTGTTCTTCACCCTTGTATGGATAAAGCTGCCATTTTAATTAGCTGTTAAAAATGTAACGATACCGTCCGAGTTTACTTTAATTGCATTTTAACTACCTGTTAACTCTAGGTAGCGCTAACTGCACTTTTATACAACTACATGAGTGATTTAACTACGTGGTTAAATTTGATTAGAGTTCAACTATCTCACGTGTACAAGCAACCCTGGCACCTTCCTTCATGAAAGTACCTCAAACTTCCATTTATTGTTTAGTTCCTAACTGTAAGTTAGATGGATCAGAACAAACCAATCTAAAATGGTCCAAATACAATTTAACGAGACAGCCTGATGAACCGAAGCGAATTTTAAGAAGGCAACCGCATTTCTAATTCTTCATACACTGGATTACAGTTCATACACTTCATACACTGGAGTCAGTAAATATACCGCTATTTCATTAAACAAAGCTTATTTCTGCAATCAGTGACAAGATATTGTGATGCAGGAAGAAAGCGAACACGGAAGAAAGACGAAAAAATCCTACCTAAGCTTCTCATAGAAAGGACGAATTCAAAGAATAACTTACCATATAATACTGACACCGTTAAAGGAACTGCACGCGTGTCCTTGTCCTGCTATTAAACAAAAATGCTTCCCAACCACGTGCTAAATCAGCAGCAACACTCCTATAGTTTCTGTGCAGACAACTGCGAATAAGCTTTTAACCAATGGTCCAATCGCCAACGAAATAAGTAATGAGTCTCCTTTCTATGAAGTGATGACTTTACTCGTTATTCACCTTTGTTCAAAACAGCGATTTACAAAGAAAACAGACGGACACATACCAGAACTTGTACAAAGTTCTAGCCATGTGCGGATGATGCAAATATATAAGCTTCTTGGCAGTCTCGGGAATTGAAAACCACATATCATATTCACCTTATTTGATATGCTCCTTCCATTTAAAATCTTTGAGGAACATCTGCATCCATTACACATAGCCACGTGAAATACGCAGAGATTCTTTTTAATTGAAATAAGTAATGCAAGCGACGTTTCTGTACCAAGAACAGCAACCGGACATTACGAACACGTTTTTGATGGCGTCAGCAGTGGGTGGGGTAAATCAAGAATTGACTGGAAGTTAAAATGAGGTGTTCGGCCATCGGTGATGTTAATTTAATTCTGAATGTTCATATCGATACCTTGTCCACAGAGTACTTTTTTTTACATTTTAAACTTAAATGCGAAGCCGAAACGAGATTCATTTACATAAAGTCCGGAAAGGCAACGTAGCTATACATCACAATTCAGAAACGCCGTTTTCGATCCAGTTAACAACGATGGTGATTGCTGTCCGTATTGTCGAAAACGTCATTTACACAGACTTCACATCTATGAAATAGGATTGCGGTTAGAAAGGCTAATTTACATATTTACAGAACAGAATATTTGAAATAGCCAGAGTTCTGAACAAGGTCTGCGAACCATCTGTGTGAACCCATCACTGTGACGTCGCTTTTGCGATGAGTTTTATGAGTTGGCTCCAATAAATGAACTTCAAACTTAAGTCAAAAATTCTATAGGCCATGGACTTGACACTACTTTCGTTTTCAATCTTGCATTTCAACCCTTTGAAATGTATTTCAGGTAGGAATTTTAATTCCAAATAGCTAGTAACTAGCTTGTGTGCTGATTTAGCATACAGCTATATACTATATTCGCTTTCAAATTTCTGGTTATCCTTTTCTTTAAACTGACTCGTACTTCTTTACTCGGATTGAATTTTCCTACCTCTTCCTCGTAGGACGTTTTACTGTTAAGCTTAAAGTGAAACCAGGTCAGGTGTTCCTACTTTGAGCTCCAAACTTATTTGGAATTCGTGTTAATTTCGTGCTAATTGTGGAAAATGACATCGCAAATTTCCAAGAAGGCTAGCTAATTTCCTAGGAACACAGGTTGCAAAGTTCCTTTTGAATGTCTCTAATTGCCTAACCTGATGTTAGACTTTGCAAACTTCCTTTTCAATACTGAACGCTGCTATCATTTTAACGTGGAAGTACGAACTCGTGTACGCTAATATATTCTTGAATGTTTCCAATGTACATGTGCAAACCATGCCAGGTATAAGTAGAGAAACTACTCTACCTAACCTTGGCTGGCCTTCGTATTTCTAGAAAGGTGCTCTACCAATTGAGCTGCAAGGCCAATAATCCTCTAATAACAACGCACAACATACAGCAGGAAGTTAAGAACTTACGAAAATTTAAAAGAAATTTCGCAAATGCTTTCAGGAACACTTGCAAATTTCTTAGGAAATTTACAATGAAGCTTCCCAAATTGGTGACATAATCAATCAAATTCCAAGTGATATAGTGCAAACACTTGTACTATAGTTTTACAGTACAGAACAAAGTACAAAAACTTGACGTACTTTCTCCATAAATTGCGAATAAGATAACACCATTCAGCGTAAATTTTTCTGCCTCCCCCCCACGGCTAATAGGTAACGCAGTACTTTAGCAATTCGATTCAAATCCAAAATTTCAATTGGTTTTGTTCACTATCGAACGCGGCGATAACCTTAAACTCCGTTAAATGATGCAATATTTTCAGAGTAAAGCACTCGATTCAGTAAGCCTGTGTTTTGTCGAAGTACAACGAACTTCTTTGTACTTTGATATAACAACATCGAACTGCCGAAAAAAGTCTGTATACTATATATAAACAATTCAACAGGACAGCCCGATGCAACGAAGTGAGTTTAAAGGGGGCATTTATAATTCTTCATACACTGGAACCAGAAAATATGTCGTGTTTAATTAAACAAAGATTATTTCTGCAATCAGTGATGAGGTACTGTGATACAGAAAGTAAGGAACAAAAGAAAGAGAAAAATACTCAACCTACGCTTAATAATCAGTAACGAGGTATTATGATCTGGAAGTAAGCAAATGTACAACAAAGAAAATTCCCCATCTACTCTTATAATAGAGAGAACAAAGACAAAGAATAACTTACCGACAGAGTTACAGAAACATACTGAACTCGTGTCCATATTCTTCTGACAAATACACATTATTCGTGATCTTTAATTATTGACTTTTGTAGCCACGTGAGTGAGCAAAGATTCTTTTCGTTTAATGAAACCAGAACGTTGTTAGAAAGGCTAATTCACATAAACAGAATAGCTAAAATATGGAAAATAGCCACGATTTTGCATGGAGCCGTCTGGGAACTACCGCTAAGATAAGCACCAGTCTGCCATATAGCTGTACTCAGTTTCAAATTTCTCTTCAAATGATTGATACATCTCTTCTTGGATTAAATTTGCCGATAGAGTTCATCATCTTACGACGTTTTACTGCTGATGTGGAACTAGGTCAGGTGTTCCTGCTTTGAGTTCCTGACTCACTTGGAATTTAGATTGATTTCGTGGCAAATGTGAAAAATTACTTTGTAAATTTTTCTTCTGAGCGTTGCTATGGGATAATCAAATAATCCTCCAATAGCAACGAACTGTTAAGAAAAGGAAGTTAGGAAATTATACCAGGAAATTAAGAACTTAGGTAAATTCAAAAGGAACTTCGCAAAAAATTTAAAGAACATTTAAAAATTTCCCTGGAAAGCTACAATTACTTTTGAGAATTTGCCACGTAATTAATCAAATTTCAAAAAAGATAGGAAAAAAAGTCGAAACACTTGACGTACTTTCCTAATAAATTGCTAATGATCACATAATACATCATTCGATGGTTTATCTTTCTACCCTCCCAAGACCTTCTTTGACGCAATACTTTAGCAATTCAAATTCTGATTTACTTATCGACATCTGAAATTTCCTCGGTGTAAACTTATGAAAGTGCTAGAATATGGGGAAATTTCTTTTTGAATGGTCATATCAGTTGGGTTGCTTTTGTATAAGGAAAACTGTAGTTAAAGCTGCGCCGGATCCATCGATCAACTTTTGTCGACCATCGATTGTTAAAGTATTTTTCACTACAACAAGTCTTAATAAATTTATTATTAATTAATAAAACATATTTACACATGAGAACTCTTCAATTTCCTGAATTCCAAAGAGCCGTGATTGTTATTTACATAAAAACGTGTTTTAAATCTTAAAAATAAGCACAGTTCCAAGCACGGTGGGGTGTTGCCCCCTGGCTAACGCCTAAGTGCGGTAACTACTTTCTTCAGGATATCCAAGATTGATTGTTCAATTGGAAATCTTAACTTTAATAAAATAGCAATGCCAAGCAAATTGCACGAAACATGGCCAAGTCAGTTACAAATCACAATCAAAGAAGGCCACAAGAATGAAACCTGGTTTCCTTATGGTCACCCCAATCGTCCCAATCACCCGGATTCCTCCAAACCATGTTGAAGCGATCGGAGCTATTATACGGAAAACATTACTTGGAAAATTGCGAACTATTGACAGTGATCTGGGCGATCGGGACAATTACGATCGTCTGGATAGAACTGAAGGCCGATTACCATCCAAGCGAATTTGTTCGAGCGATCAAAATCGACTTGATCAAAATCAGGGCTAATTTCGTTCGCCTGGAGAGCCAAGCAAACTCCGACTGTGGCAGACCTTTGCGCGCTCAGGTATCATAACAAAATTATAATGCAATTTGTTTAAGTCGGATTTCGATCAAGTCGATTTTGATTGCGCGAACAAATTCGCTTGGACGGAAATCAAGCTTGAGGTCTAATCGGACGATTGGGGCAGTCAAATGGAAATCACTCTCAGGCCTGTGGGACAGTGGAAAGCATCCAAGTCAATCCAAATAAGAATTATAGAAAACCACAAGGGTTGGGAAACTACCGGAACTTAGATCTAGAAAAACGGACGTTACGAGCGAAGAAAACTGACGTTTTGAGCGAACGAGTCCACGTTTCACTCCAACGAAGTGCCTTCGCTTAAAACATCAGCTTTTCTAGATCTAAGTTCCAGCAGTATTCCAATCCTATTGGAGTAATACAAGTTGTCCAAAACTAGTAACACTGTACATTTATATCATTGTTCAAATAAGCGTTAGTTTTCCCCCATTGTTGGCTTAAGATGCCGAACCCCAGACGCATGTTTTCACCAAACTCCCGTTTCTTTTCTATGTTCCAAAGAGGCAGGAAAGAACCCCAAAGCCGCGAGTACGAAAGTACTCTCTGTGTTTGACATTGACAATTCTGTTTCGAGTCTCATACCTCAAATTTCATGTGTGCCAGTTAGTTGGACGATCGAGGCAATCATTTGAAAACTGATGAATAATTGTTCCGGTCGACTAGATTGTCACCAGGGCATTGAAAATGCAGCTTCGTACCCAGGCACTTATTGGAGAACCTGCAAGAACGTGAAATAAACCACACGTTCCACGAGTGCAACACGCGGCGGCGTAGCAAACTAAACGCGTGGGTACGAGGCATCCCCGCAGGGCCAAGTAGAGTTTTCTCTACTTGTCCGGTATGGTTCGTCATTCGGGGTGATATCCAACATTATTAGCCTTTTTCTTGCTGGCGCGCCATAAAAGGCTCTGGGATAATCCGTACCCGAACCCATTAGTTTTGAGGGGTTCCGGTTTCGATGTGCTTTCGTTGAAATCGACAACGTCTGTTCAGTTACATCTTTTAATAAGGTAGTGGTTGGCTGTTATGTGTGATTTTGGGTTGTCTACAAATGTTGTTTTCCTCTTTCAAATCGATAAAAAGTACCTGACTTCCTCTAATTAACGCGAACGAACGAATAACCAACCAGAGTTCTTATATTTATAGATTCCCCCAGAGCCTTTTATCGCGCGCCAGCAAGGAAAAAGCTCTGGGGACCAGAATGACGAATCTAGGCTTGAAAGCGCAATATTTAATACTAACGGTTTGTCGGTACACACAACATTATCAGAGTGACAGATCTCTTTGATGATATTGGGTGTGGCGACTAAACAGTCTTTAAACATGTTTTCAATTCTTGTAATCTTTTGTGGTTTTGATTTATAACCTTTATGGCGACGTTTTGAGCAATTTGTTGGGCATCGCTATGATTATTAAACTGTCTAATAAGTTATTAGCTTAGTTAGCAGAGAAAAACTTTTTTCTCATTGCTTTTTCTGACAAATATTCAAGTGCGAAAGTCAAAACTGAAAAACAACTTAAAGTGGTACTTCACTTTTGAATTCACTCCCGACATATTTCAAAGAAATTCGAAGATACTCCTGTAATCTGTTTAAATTTAAATTAAAGGAATTTTTCCCTAAAAGTGAATGATGTAGTTGACCATCTTGAAGAATTTAGTTGCCCTTATTGTAGACGTACTTTGTTGTAATTGTTACTGTAGATAGGCAATTTTGTAAATAACTAATATTGTAATAATAGTTACTGCTTATAATTAGGTTACAGAGGGACATTAAGTTGAATACTTAATAAGTAATAATGTTTACCCTCTTGAAATAATGATTAATAACAATTATAACAATAATAACATAAATAATAATAATAATAATCTATACATCTTTCCATCACTGGTTTTAAAGAATTCCGATAAATAGTTTCTTTTCTTTAGAATAGTGGTGATCTTGTTTCTAACCTGGGACCAGTTATCACCTAAGCAGTCCTTTTTGCATTTTATTGTGGTCGTTCAAAACTGTCGAACATTATGTGAAATAAGGCAATACAAGTGAATTATACATCTTCAATGGTGCAGCTTCAGGTGCAACTTTATTTGCTGTTCTTAAGAAGGCAATAGATTAAGAATTTTTTGTTTGTTTTTATTTTTTTATTTTTTTTTTTGAATGAGGATCACAATTTACTTGCATTTTATTTGTGCGTAAAAACTAACGCCAAAGACTTTTTGTTCGACACTCGTTTAATCGCTTAGTTGCTATATGGGTGATTCGACTTAATCTTTGGCGTGATCCTACTATCATACATTCGGTTTGTTTTCTCGTCAAGCTTAATTTGTTTACGATAAGAAATCTTTGAACGTTTTCCAGGTCAACGTTAGATCTGCATTCAATGTCTGTTTATGCCTTCCCTTTTAACTCTTTGGCGACTGAATTGTTTTTCTTTTTTACTTTGTTTTCTCTTTGTGTTTTTTTAGTAATCAAATTTAATATTTTGTTCAACGTAGTTTCGTTAACGACCCTTTTCGGCCAAAAGAGTGAAGCTCCTTGTTTCATTTTTTTTCAGAGAACACTTTGGCAATGTGCATACGATTGTCAGACATGTTTTTTATCATCGTCCTGAACATGTTATTGTTATTTGGTAAGTAATAAATAATTAGGTATACCTCGTCAGTTGGTTAGGTCGTTTTTGCTGCCAACATAAAGCATCTATGTGTGTGTTGGTTTGTTAGTTCGTGCAAAGCCAGTACGTCGATAAATCAGCCAGTTTGCTCATCCATCCCTCAATCCATCCATCATTTCGTCCATCAATCCTAAATATATGAAGGATTTCACTAGATCACGTGCAATGTAGCCTATATTATTATTTTATAATTATGATTATTATCATATCGTGACTTCCGCTTAGGCAGTACATATGACGAACCTGCACCCTAGCTCACCATCTGAGACCGTCTCACCGGTCATCAGAAGGTTGCGGGTTCGATTCCCGTCTACAGCTCAGAAACCGTTTTTCTGAGAGAACGAGCTTGACGAACGTCCACTAGTCGTCCAGTGTGGCCTATATTATCGTATTATCGCGTGTAATGCAGCCTATATTAAGGTGGTATTCCACAAAAAATATCGGCTTTTTTGAGAAATTTTGAAAACTTGAGAAAATCAATGATTGGATGACTTGATCATTTATCTTAATTTTGACAAGATATATTTTGCATAATTTTGTAAGAAAATAAACTTTTTTGACCTTTTTGAGAAGTAGCTCAGCATAGGAAAATTCTACACATGTTTTTCTTGGGTATCAATTTTGCCATTACTCATGGTACGCCAAGAGGGATATCTCAAAAAGTATTGCAGAGATTTCTTTGAAATTTTCAATTTAAAAGTACATGCTATTCTTCTGTGTCATGAATCTATAAAAATGTGAATAACTTGGAAAGTGCTTGGTTAATAATGTTGTGGTTATTTCAACACAGTGCTTATTTGGAATATTATAAAAAATACTGAATTCCTAAGAATAAGACTGAAGAGTTTTTAGGTTTCTGACTTAGTTTTGAGACCCAGCCGGGAGCAGTTGCGAAAAATGTAGCCCGTTGGCCAACGGCATGGAATCGATACACGGTCAGTTACTCTGCCAATTACTGAGTTACGAATGACACATTTGAGATGATGGTCAGGAGATTTGTTTGTATACAAATGGTAATGCCGATGAAGGAATGGGTATATTAAAAAATTGTTCAGTATTTACTCTCATCCCCGCGAAATGCAGTTTATATGAGGACCTAAGGTCTTTAAAGTCAGTGATTCTGGAGAACAAAAATTTACTTTCACTGATTATAGATTCCACTCCATGGAATCGAGTCTAATTTCTCAATATTCGTCAAATTTACACAACATTTCTAAAGTATTTTCACCTTATGACATACTGATCAACCATGCCCCAGGCAACGGCTTTTGTATCCCAGTTAACGTAGATCTGGACAAGATTTGTGAGGACACGGTTCTATTCCCATCCGTCGGTCCAGTCGGGTAGTCCATCCGTCAACACGTTCCTTTGTCAGTCTGCCGGCCCAGTTGTCGGTTAATCGGTCTGACAACCTGTCTGTCTTTCTGTCAGTTTATCTATCTGTGTGTCAGTGCTAACGTGGCTACCTACCTAACTGCGTGTTCGTCTGTCAGTCTATTTATCTGTCTGTCTATTGCATGTCCCTCTGTTTGTGTGTAGATCCGTCAGTCCGTACAGTTGTGCTTGTTCCAGACTTTCCATCTGGTAATTTTCCCATCTACCCACCTTTCTTTTTTGCCTATCTTCCCAACCGTATTTTAGACAATCATTTTGCCTGTCCATTGATCTATCTATAATGCAACGGACAGTCCATGGTCGACCTCGGAAAGTGGCTTATCGAGGGAGGTTGGAAAATGTGACTGCACCCCACTTTTATGATCCAACACGTGTTATAAACTGTTGTAATCCTGTTAAACATTGGAAAAAACTGGACAAAAACAGGAAAAAGTAGTAACATTAAAAGTGCTTTAAGCATATTTGGGCAAAATTCCGTCGCTGACTTTTCCCAGTAGAACATAAAAAAATACCTTAAGAGGCAAAAGCAAACCCGAAAGAAAAATCCTGCGTGCGCTTCTGACTGTGGATCATTCCGTCTGGTAAAAATAAGGTTCCTTTATTTATACTGGATAACCCTATCAGCTAAACTACGCTGTTATCCCTAGAGATCCAGTAAGGGCCATCCCTCGTAGGTCCAATGTTACTACAGGAAGAAACCGGAGTACCCGGAGAAAACCTGCGTTGTTTGGTACAGCTAAACTGGACAACACTCTTCTCACACGTGACCAAGTCACAGAGTTGAGAGACACGTGCACTTCCACTGCGCCACCAACACCACTGGTCTTGCTGCATCTATTTTTGCCTAATTTATTTCCTGACAATTCGAATTCAATCTAATTTTTTTGTAATCTAGTGAAATCTCCCCCGAAGCTAAAATCGTGTTACAACACCATTTTATTTTTATTCCTAGCAATACAGACGACCAGCTTGTACGTCTCTTCTGATTCGAAAAAGGTAACTTCTTGTGGATCTACCAAAGATAATCCTTGTCGTACGATTCAGGCGGCAATTGCGTTCTCCAAAGCAGGCAGTCAGATCAGCATTATGGCGTCTGACTCCCCGACCACAGCATACCACAAGTGCCCAATTATCGTGACGAAGCCACTCACTTTTATGGGAATTCAAGGAACTCCTGTGATTGATTGCGAGGGAACGGAAGATGCCTTTGTGGTCGCGTTTGAGAAAGAATTCCAGGAAAAAAAGAAACTTATAAATTTTGTGGTTACTATGAAAAACTTAAAAGTCCGAAATGCGAAGAGAGCCATCTTCTATGGGGTCCGCAATAAAAAGGCGCTGCTACACTTTGGCAATGTGACTTTTGAAGGAAACGACGTTGACATAAATGTCAAAAACTCTGACAATTGTTCTTTGTCGATGGATAGCGTGAATGCAAGTGGCTCCTCAGGTGATGGAATTTTCTTCGATTCTTGTGGAGAGGTAAAAGCGACCTTGGTCAATACGAAATTTCACGGAAAGTATTTGAAGGTGGTTTCGACCAATCACAAAGTAAATCTTTCCATGAAAAAGGTCACTTTTGATATGAGCACTCGATCAAATACATCAGAACATCGGCCGTCGGTTTATATCGAAATGGCTTGGAAAAAAACAAACATCGCTATAAGTTCGTCACAGTTTTTGAACCACGGTGGCAGAAAATATGGAAGCGTCTATATGAAAATTCCCCGAAAAAATTTTAAGAATAACGATAAGGTGTCGCCTAACGTGCCGATTACGGTGTTATTCGAAAAGGTCATCTTCGTGAATAATTCAGCTTCCGCCGGAAATGGTGGTGCGTTTTCCTTCAACAGACAGAGTCAGACAATGCGTGCATACGTCAAGTTCAAGGGCTGCACTTTTCGTGAAAATTCAGCCTTTTTTCAAGGAGGCGCTCTATGGTTTGGAAAATGGAGACAAAAAACCATTTACTTTACGGACTGTGAATTTCTTGGAAACCGCGCAAATGGATCTGGGCGTGGTCAGGGAGGAGCTATATTTGCTTCGGGTGGCAAACTTCTCGTAAAAGACTGTCGTTTCTATGGTAACTCAGCTACAAAAAGCGGTGGGACATTGCATCTTGAGAGCGACACGAGTTCAGTAATAACGGACTCGATTTTCCAAAATAATCGCAACTCCCGAAACGGCGTTCTGGGTGATGTTCTGTACGCGAACGAAAGCAATACGAGATGTAGAGGGAACGTGACTTTTGACTTACAATCTGCAAATTTTCAGAAGTCAATAGTTTGGTTCCAAGGAACAGAGAGGATTCTCATCATGAGTAATTTAACGCGGTTTATTTGTCCAAAAGGTTACAACTACAAAGAATTAAGAACAATTCCCATTCGCAAACTGAAAGGAGCATACCACTTTTTTGGATTCAACTGCACAGCATGCCAAGACACTTACTACAGCGTATCTCGAGGATTCCACCAAGTGAATGGCAGCAACTTTAAAGGCAAATGCCTCAAGTGTCCATACGGTGCGTCATGTAACGGAACAATCCGCGCGCTGGCAAATTTCTGGGGAGTAGAACGAGAAGGTATGATCACGATGGTGGCTTGCCCAAGAGGCTACTGCTGTGATCGTGAACCTTGTCCGAGTTATAACTCTTGTAAAAGTCACAGGAGTGGGACAATTTGCGGACGATGTGAGGATGGCTTTACGGAAGGAATCAGTTCGACGGTTTGTCGCCCTAATGAGCTCTGTAGCAGTAGATATGCAGGAATTTTGATATTTAACGTAGTTTCACTTCTTGCACTTCTCCTGTTTCAACAGGAGTTATACACGTGGTTGCCCAGGTTTCTTCTTTGGAACACAGAAGTCGAGAAGCAGTACAGGGCAGGAAGCACGGTACAACGTGAGGAAAACAGTTCAGAAGGCGAGAGTAGCGCCATACTCTCATCAGAAGGTCAGTCGATTAACGAACTTCCTCCGGACTACAGCCGCATTGAAGAAAGCCAAGCATTTAACAACACTGGAGGTTACGTCAAGGTGTTCTTTTATTTTTATCAAGTAGCCATTCTGCTGCGCGCTTCACCTTATTCTTCTCACACATCCGTAGCTAATCGCATCATCGAGGCGATGATCCCTTTTCTAAACTTTCAGTTCGCCAACCCCATCCGAGCGGATTGCTTTTTCAGGAATTTAACACCTATTACTAAGACCCTTTTTAAAAACAGTGTTTGTTATTTTGTGCTTTTTCTTGCTTTCATTTTGTACCTTTTTCACAAGTTCTCCCGTTATGTTTTGACAAGATGGAGATACTCGGAGCCTTACGACAGCTCACCAGCTTTCAAATCCAGATCATTTCCTGTCCGCCTTACTGGGGCGGTTATGCAAACCCTTCTCCTTTCCTACGTTGCTTTAACTCACCTAACAATTACACTTTTAAGTTGCGTTCAAGTGGATGGACGACAAGTGCTTCAGATTGACGGCACTATTGCTTGTTACAGCCCTATTCAAATCTTCCTGTGGCTATTCTTTCTTTTCTGTATAGCTTCCTTTCCCTTTGTGTTGATATTTGGTCGCAAGCTTCTAATCTCAGGTCGTTTAAGTCCACGGCGATTTATCATAGCTTGCTTTTTACCACTGGTTTTCCTCCTGTACTGGGTCTACCGTAAATTTTGTGGGAAACCTATGCGACAGACGGGGGAGGGTGGCAGGGATCCTTTCAAAGACAAGATACTGTACATTTTACAGCATTCTTATAAAACTGCCGGGTACTCTGACAAGGGTACGTGGGCGGTGCACATGAGAGAAAACTGGGAAAGTGTTTTGATGTTTCGACGGTTAGCGTTCATCTTGGTGTTCCTCTTCGTCAAATCTGCACTCTCGCGAGCTTATCTGTTGTTCTTCCTTTCGCTCTGCTATTTAATTCACCATGTTTCAGTCCACCCATTTGTGAATGAGACAGTGAACAACTTCGAGACAGCCTCTCTTACCGTTTTAGTTTTCTTCTCGGGGCTTAGCATCGCGGAAGGATCATTCAGTACTGCTGGACAAGTTCCTCCCAAGTTAGTTCTAAACATGCAGACTATGCAAGACAGTTTTATAGCATTTTTTCCGTTCTTATTAATAGCAGGTGTTCTTTCCCAGAGGTTCAGGTATCACTTACAACGTTGTCGTCTGCAACTCACGCAGTCCTCATTAACTTCTTCTGAATCCTCGGAGCAGGCTGATATTTGAGGCATCTGTGGGCGGACTCCTGGGGCTACTGTACGTGTGAAGCGACATTTTTTCTTTTGTCATGCGAACTGTCGACTGAAGCTAATAAAAAGTTGATTTAATTTTTATAATACAGACATTTACTATCACGAAGAAATTCCCCTATGGGAAGTCAGTCAGTAGTTCAGCCGATTATAATTTGTTGACCCCTTCCACATGTGGATACACGATGCAACGTTGCATGCCATTTGCAACAATAGTGCTCAGTCGAAATGACGTAAAGCCGGATTTTCTCTTGCAGAATTTTCCTCGTGTATTGACTTTTTCTTGTTTCTTATTGGCTCTCGGCAATGCGCACGAAAATTTCTGCAAGTGGAAATCACGTGTTAGTGCTCATGTTTGTCCGCATTTACCCATAGTGCTTTCGGTCTCAACAATGGAAAATGGTTCGTTTGCAATCATTTGAAAGTCAATTTCAAAATTTAAACATCACAGGCGAGGATAAGATGTTAAGACAGCGTGTAATACTAGGATGAACATTGTGACAAGCATTTAAGATCAGGTGATCTGGAAATATCAAAGTGGAATGGGACTAGATGTCAAACAGAAAACCAATTGCAAGTTAAGTTTGTTAATATCTCATGAAATATACCAAATTCTGTTTTTGAATTCGTAGTGGAAGTACCTTTTTCTTCACTGCATACTGACACAAAGTTTCAATTCGTTTCACAAAAGACATAGAACGTTACAACTGATTAACTCCTTCTTGTCCGTATAGACCCTCAGTGACCTATGGAGACTTTAGTATTTAACTCTGGCAAACGCCAGACGATTTTACTCGTTAAGGGGAAAGTCCTCGGACAGGAAAGAGTTAACCATGGTTTAAAACCTATCTCCTCAACTCCTTCCTGTCCGTATAGGTCCTGAGTGACCTATGGAGACTTTAGCATTTAACTCTGGCTGACGCCAGACAATTTTAGTATAACTCGAGCAAAGGTCTTGTTGTTTCTTGAAGTGAAAACTATAGAAAGCCAAGCACACAGATATTGCTGTTGTTGTTATTGTTGTAGTAATAGTTATTCTTGTTGTTATTGTTATTAATACTGTTAATGTGCAGATAATGACAATGCTGAAGATGATGATAATGATGATTATGATACCAGGCTAAAGAATAAAAATATTAAAGAAAATAAGAGCTCTTACCATTCATTCGTATTGTACTAGTACTTTCATAATGTAATTACCCGGCTTATCTGTACTCATGATCTAATTTAACGTCGCTCTGGAATATTAGGAGTGTAATTTATCAGATTTTAACTACTGCTGTTATCACAGGGATGAGTAAAATTTGAACTGAGCGGCTATCTTTTACCACTGAACTCTATTTAAACTGAAAGACTAGCTCCAGTCAATGAGCTAATCAAAAAGTGAAGCCAAAAACAGCCGAGAAAGCCTTTTGGTCGCTTCCCCCAGGCCCCCACGCGGGTTTGATCGTTAGTGTTTAGTCCTCTCAAAACAATTGACGCCGGAGTTTTCGAGGGGCTACTGAACAACGTGAAGTTTTTAGCTTTCGACCCCCGGGAGAAAAATTTGGTCGTCAAAACTCCTGGAAAACCATGTCTGAGAGGGAGACCTTACCTACTGAATTTCATTTTAAAAATTTGTTGTGCAGGGGGTTAGTTCTAGGTTCCAGTTTGGGTTAGTTCTAAATAAAGTTCAGTGCTCGTTTCCTAAACCCCTGTTACAAGTAACTCAGCGTTACCAGTCCTCCCTCTTTCTGGTGACATCAGAAATGAATGGCCCACGCTCCAATAATGTAAGAGTTTGCATGAAGCTTAGGATTGAGTCGAAAGTTACGATTTTGGCTAAGATTAGAGTTAGGTTTAAGTTTACAAGTAGGTTTAGGATTAGAGTTAGAAAAAGTGTTTAGCTGGATATATAGATCATTTGCAGTGATCACAAAATGATTACAAACTGCAATTTAAGTATTACAGTAGAATATAAGTATTGATAGCCCACAAAATTGACCATCCATATGAAAGCTAATTGCTGATATGTTTCTTAAAATGAATTCATATTGCACACATTCTTACATTTGGTAATTTAGATTTTCCTCAAATCATATCCTCACTCAGATACCAGAGCAGAGAGTAATGGAAAACAATGGATGCGTGTGGTACTAGTCGAACACATGTGGAGCAAAAATTGAATAGATTCTCTGTTGGAAACTTCCGCTTGCTTTACTGAGTTAAAAGATGTAACTATCTTGAGCTTTTTATAAAATTTTCCTTCACATGATTATTTCGATTCATCTTAAATCAGATGAAATTGTATACTCTTACAAACATTTCACATGCCAGTTCATACATGAAAATATTATTTCATATGTGAAAATGGTCCAGTTCCATATGTGAAATGAAAACTTCATATGTGGAACTAATTTTCCTATGTGAATCTTGTATTTAATATGTGAAATACATGTTTTGTATACTTCTATTTTACATGTGAAATTTTCAACCATATTATTTCACATGTGAATTAAGGTATTTCATAGGTGAACACGTTCCATTTTCATCTGTGAAATGAAAATTCCATAACAATGTGATAATGTGATAATGTTCCAATTCCATATGTTTTCCACATGTGAAATGACATGTGAAATTTTTGCAATGATAAGGTCAAGTAGTTTTGCCCCTTGTAGAACTTCAAGTGGTGACCGTTTATTAGAATGTACGCAGGGAACCTGCCAAGCTTTTAGTCTTTTTGAAATCAAATGAACACTACAGAATCCCGGAAATGTCTGGGCTCTGAGTAACTTTCTCAAACTGCGATTGGCTAAAGGTTTAAAACAACCAATCATTACCAGAACCCAGTCGTTCCGGGATTTCTGGAGTGATCAATTTCAGTTAAAATTTAGTTTAAATTAAAATAAATTTAAATTAAAATAAAGTTTAAATTCAGTTACCGTCCGAAAAACAAAATAAGTTATAATCAGACTCCCGGTTAAATATTCGTTGCTGGATCTTGAATTTCCCATATAGGGGTCAGAAATAATGGATCTGTCCTTTGTCACTGGTGTTAGTTTTCTGGGATAACTTATCGCGGTGACATGGGCCACTTCAACGATATGATAGTTCAACACTTCAGACTACAGTGGAGAGGCTACGGTAAATGATTTGAACCTGTATGAATCAGTACTTGTTGTTGAAAATTGACCACCCAGTTTAGAGTAGTCTTGAAGAAGGCTGTCTGTGCCGTTCGTTTTGGTAGGCTCAGCGGCGGTCATCATCAGAGTCTTCATACGACTCTGAAGTTGACAACCACTGTGGCCGTCAAAAGTTAGTCAACACCGCAACAGTGTTCTTTGATCAAAAACATTTTATTTCGAGCTTTCGAGTGCCGACCAGCAATCTGTGGCCTTCAAGGCCTAATCGAAAACCTGGATACCACATACATTAATCATTTGCTATTCTTATTCTTAAATTATTCATAGCCACAGGTATATATAATCACACTTTCTTTTCCATTCATTTCCATCCCGTTGAAGGCCACGGATTGGTGGTCGAAAGCCCGAAATAAAATATCTTTGGTCAGAGAACGCTGTTTTCTTGTCCAGTTATGTCCTTAACTTACCGCGCTTCATCCATAGTTCTACAACAGACAGTCCTTCTCGACACTATTCTGACCATGCCGATCAACTTTTACCAACGCTTAATGGCGAGACTCTTGGCTAGTTCTGATCGAAACTCATTATAGTGTTGACTTTGAATGGAAAACCCTCTCCAAACTCCAGCCACCCATGTAATTTTTGCTTCAAATTCTTGACATAATGAGAACCTAATGCAAAAATGAAGATATTTGCTTACCTGCAACAGCGAAGAGAAAGTAAAACTTCAATTTTCACTTGTTACTTTATCAGTCGATAAATTATAAAAGGAGCACTTTCAATTTCTGTTTGATTCTTGCCTCGACAAGATACCTTTCTACTTTTGCTCGTAGTGTTAGCTGTATTTATTGCCTTAGTAAAGTATAGGGCTATCGCTCGAATCAGCCTCAAGATGAAGCCGTCGTATCAGAACCTTTTAATTTATTTCCTGTGGCATGGTAAATATGTCTAATATTTTACATCATAATTAATTTACGTTAGACGTTATTGTACAAGAACACGCTTCAAGGCTTTTTCTCCAGCGGTGCATTTTTTTCTACACATTAAGTTTACGTATGAAGGCTCAGAAAACGTAAGCTTGTTCGTTTTACAACGTAACTAGGGTTAAAGTTAGTACAGTTGAACCTCCCTAAGCGACTGCAGCTGCTGGCAAGCACTTTTCAACATTTCTAAAACCCTCCCTATCAAATCGCTATAACGAAGAACTCTCTTAAGTGACAACTTTATGGGAGTGTTTGCAAAGACCTTTTCTGCACTATCACCGGAACTTTGCTATGTTGAGTCATTCAGTTGTAGTGAAGGTCCACTAAGTAACCACGCAAGACAGAAATTAAAAACCGTGGCAACTTCTCACGTATCTGTACTCTTACCACAAGACTAGATTGACTAACACAAATTGAAAGGCTGTTGAAACTACGTAGTAAGGTAGTCCAGTTGATGGAACATTGATGAAAAAAATCAACCCGTTAATTCTCAAATAATAGTAGAAGCCAAATCATGTAGGTGATAGATATGGTTAGGACTCTTTTTACTCTGTAACTGCTATAACTCCTTTCTGACCGTAGCGATCCTCAGCGACCACTGGAGACTTTAGTATTTTACTCTAGCTAACGCCACACGATTTTACTCGTCAAGGGGAAAGTCCTCGGTTAGGAAAAGGTTAAATACTAGAAGATACGAGTTTGAACCTTATCTATGCTGTTCTCGCAAGCAACCATCTCCCTGTAAGCCAGCCTTTTTGGAAATTTGCTCACAACAAATTAGAGCTGATAAGTTGACGTACTGGAAGTAAGTTCTTTCAAATATATTCTTGGAGTTGCTTTTTGGAAACGTATATTTGGAGCGCTTTCTTGGAAGCGATATATATATATATATATATATATATATATATATATATATACTATATGCGTTGAAGATTTGTAATCCAGGCATGTTTATGTTTATAATGATGTTCTCCGGATTGTGGTTTTCTGGTGCAAGCTTTCAAGTTGGTGCTTCAAGAACTTCGCAATTAACAGACACATCGACATACCCGCAGCATACCAACAACTTCAACAACACCAAAACATCTCCGGAGGATCGAAAGCCACCAATAGGAACGCCGAACAAAACCAACCAGTCAACGCCCTCCAAAACCAACCAATCATCGACCAGACCAACGAACCAATCAGACTCTCACTACGCCTACGCAGTCAAACACATGTAAAAACATCTCACCCAGAACAATCCCACACAGCCTGACGACGACTAGAAGCACCAAGTTGAAAGCTTGCACCAGAAAACCACAATCCGGAGAACATCATTATAAACAC
>JBAHVQ010000327.1:0-10045 GCA_036872915.1 Nanipora kamurai | reverse complement strand
ATATATATGCATATATATCTGGAAGGTATATATATATATATATATATATATATATATATACACCTTCCAAATATATATATATATATATATATATATATATATATATACATATACATATACATATATATTTATCAGCTACACTGTGCTGACGAGCCCCAGTAGGGCGAAACAGCTGTCCACAGTTGCTGATGGTAGCCAGGCACTGCACTAATGTTTGTCATCTCACCAGTAAAACTGCGTAAGGCAGACTGAGTCATCTACCGATTCGAGAAAGGCAAGGTGTATATATATATATATATATATATATATCTTTAATATAACCAGCCTAGCATCATTATTGTCGACATTTTACTTTAGTGTTTTGCCCGATCAGCACATGAACAGATTTCTGATCAGGACATATTTTCGATATTTAACGCCTGCTTATGAAACCACGCATCAATGCATCATACGTTGTTACTTGCAGTTCGTCTCCGGGTACCAACGCTCGTTCAAGGAGTCTCAGCAACCAGAAGGACACTTCTCACGCATTGAGCATCCAGAAGCAGATAAACGTACGCACAAAGCACACAGCACTTGATATCACCAATCTAAGGTAGCAATAAGGTTTGTCAATAGCCGTTGTTCTGACTAACTCAATACATGATTGTGGGAGGCTTTCTACCGAACATTCATTTTCAAATCTTGCCGTTGATTTCTTGACCTACTGCAGGGATTGGCGACTCATGCAAATGAGATAGTGGCGGATCCAAGGGGAAGGCACTGGGAGTCAGTACCCCTTATTTGCAGTTCAAGCTGAAATTTTTTATTGAGTCTTTGAGTTGTGTTTCTCGAAAACTTTACTCGTCTTTTATAAACTCTTATTCCATGCAAGCATAATGGATAAGGGTTTACATGTAAAAACGTAAAAATAATACCAATGTAGCTGAGACTAAGGCAGTTGCAAATTATTACGTACAAATAAGAAAAATGGCGCTTGGAATATTGTTTTTCAGCGGCTTGTAAATACAGTCAAAAATGCGCTTAAAATGCGAGAAATGGCATTTAAAAGACCTTCAAATTAAATAAAATTTAGTTTTTCAATTTCATGTGTTTTTTACATGTTGAAAGACACGTAAAATGTTTGGAAGAGAAGTGGCATAGCGATGGGAGTGGTTGACGGATTGCAACCGCGACTCCCTCCCTATTGCCAACCCAAACATCAAAAAACCAGTGCAAGAAAGCAGGTTTTTCCAGTCGTTTTGCCCCTGAACCCCCCATACAAGGGACTTTCGACCGTTGAAACCCTCAAGTGCAATTTCTGCCTAAACCACCTTAGTCATCGGGGTGTATGAGGGACTGGAAAGGCTGAAGTATGAGACTAAAATCCCAACAACTTAAGAACGCTTGTCATATCTCCTTGTCTTAGTGTCCGGTTCATGGTAGGAATTTCAAGATCCGGGGATACGATCTTCGTTAAGCATGCGCAATCGAAACCGAACAAATAATGTGAAGGATGTAAGGTGGGCCAAGCCGTTATCAATACAAAAACAACCCTAACAATCATTGGTTACAATGCAAAAGCAGTAATTCAATGCCGTCGATTTTGCACTCGATCTGTGCTTCGAAAATTTCATTCGATCTATGCTTTACAAAGTAATTAAGATTTCGACTGTAAACTTTGTTCATTTCTTATATTTTTAGCGTTATGGTAGATAAAACTTGAAAAATAGTGAGAATATTTCAAAAGTATACCTTGAATATTTTAAGACATTGACTATCAAAGTTCTCGCGGGAATTTTAGCCCCATTCAGTCTGAATTGGATTAGGTAGTTGAAATCTTAATGACTCAATTAGGACGGATCGTGTGGCACTAAATTGAATTTTGTGTTTCTATTTTAAGCATTGTGTCCTATATATTCCCGAAATTTATATGTGACTCATACTGGACGAGATGTTGCTGATTGTGGAAACGTCAAATCTCCTTGTCTCAGTGTCCGGTTCACGGTTGAGAAATCAAAGTCCAGGGATATGATCTACGTGGATCATGCGCAAGGAAAGCCGTATAAAGAATGTGAAGGATGTGAGGTTGACCACGCGGCTATAAAGATAAAAAAAACTCTGACCATTATCGGATACAATGGAAAAGCAGCGATTCAATGCCATCGAAATTGTAGTCTGTTTAAACTTCAAGGCCTCTCGTGGGACAAGCAGACACAAGTTCGTCTAGTTGATCTTCTTTTGATCAACTCTTCAGTCGCAGTGACCCATGTGCAGAGTGATATTAAATTGGTGGTGGATGGATGTGTATTCAGAGATAACTGCATTGGAATCTCTTTCAATAAGTCACAAAAGTGCAGTTTGCGATTAACAAATTCGAGCTTCGATCATCACCAGAGGCACGGGATTGTAGCAAGATACTGCGTTAACACTTCTTTCCATATCACATTCTCCTCTTTCTACTCCAGCTCGCTTCTCCAACAAACACAGCTGGACGTAAAACAACCTTGGCAAATTTACAGGATGTTTATTTCTCACTGTATTTTTCAAGGGGCTATGGTGGGAAGAATGTACCCATATCATGTCCTGACAATTCATTCTTTCGCAGTTTTGACGAATATAACGATAAAAGATTCAGTGTTTAAGAATCACGTGGGATACGGCGACATGGATCATTTGCTTTTCATAAAGGATTACGACAATCCGGGACGAGTCGCGTCATCCATAACTCTCAGCGGACTCACGTTTGAAAACAATTGTTATAAAAAAACCGTCATTGATCTGGAGCCAAATCAGACTCAATACTGTAAGTTCAAACTGGAATTGACGAACAGCTCATTTCGAAACAACACTGGAACAATGGAGCTTCATGCTCCGGTGTCTCTGAATCACAACGCAAATGTAGTCACTTTAGAGAACAATATCTTCCTAGGGAATCGATATTTCCCCCATCCTGATTTGACTCAGATATATCCGACCCTTTATCTTGCGTCTGGAACATTTCATTTTACTTCGTGTAAGTTCATAGACAACCTACCTGGACGTACTCCCACGATGGGAGTCATTTTCGTATCCGAGAACGTCGCAGTTACGTTAGAAGACTGCTACTTTGAAAACAGTCAAGTGGATGAAACGTCAGTCCAAGTTTATGCTTACCCGAGCAGTAGACTGATTACAAATGGAAATAATACTTTTAATATCATGGCGTTGAAAGACGATCAAATGATCTTCATCCACCTGCCTTTCAACATGCTTTCTCCTATTTCTTACTACCGTGAAGGTTTTGTTCAGGTGAACGGTGTTCTTCAGTTGATGTGTCCTCGTGGTTATCGCGTACTTCCAGAGAGTCTTGCATCCAACGACACTTACAGGAATGACTTGATAACATTGACATATTTAGCATACTCTTGTCGAAAGTGTCCAAGGAAGACTTACTCTCTTGAAAGAGGGAAACTTATTAATAATGATACACAAGACATCGGGTGCCACGAGTGTCCTCGAGGAGCATGGTGCAATGGAGAACTTAAAGCAAAACCAAACTTCTGGGGTTACCAAGTTCAAACGAACGTCGAGTTTATAGATTGTCCGAGAGGCTATTGTTGTGACAAGCAACGTTGTGGCTCCTACGATACTTGTAGTGGGAATCGAACCGGAACGCTTTGCGGTCGGTGTCCAGCTGGGACATCCGAAGCGCTGTTCAGCACAGCTTGCTTACCCAACAAAACTTGCAACGGCACTTTGTTCTTTCCCGGTGCTGCTGCTCTTTTGTTAGGGTATATTGTATTCTTTTTTTATCATGTAGAGATTGTACGTTTTCTTACACGAAGTTTCTCTCTGGTACATCAGCTTACGTCGGTAGAGCGCCATCATAGCTCTCAAGAAAACGTAAATGAAGCCACAAGTTGTCAACGAAGCCACAGCCACGAGTCTGACGGCACAGGAGGGATTTGCAAGATAATCTTCTACTACTATCAAACAATCCACTTGTTGACGACCAGCGTTGGTTTCGAAGAAAAACATGGAATCGTGTACAGAATTGAGGAGACAATATCCAAAGCTTTAGATCTAATATTTACTAATGTTTCTTCTTCTTCTTTCGATTGTCCCTTCCAGGATAACCAAGCTGTTAGTAAAACAGTGTTGCTACATTCGTTAGGATTCGCGTTACTGGCAATTCTCGGGCTACTTTGCATCTTCCGCCGGGTGTACAGGATAGTTCATGAATTCAGGAAGCCTGGCAATGAGCCAATTACCAGGGAGAGTTTGTCTGCTTTAAGTCCACTCATTACTCATGACCAGGAACTTCAATTACCCACAGAGTCATGCTTACTAGTTCGTGTTGCGAGTGCATTCACTCACATTTTTCTTCTGATGTATTCTTCAACAGCAAAACTCTGCCTAACGTTATTGCATTGTGTTCCATTCAAGGATAAGAAGATTTTGTTTATTGACGGTACTATCCAATGCTTTCAGCCCTTTCAGTATTTCTTGTTGGGGTATATTGTCGTCTCGGTCCTGCCATTTTGCCTCGTTCCTTTTCTTGGATCTTATGTTTTAACTCTAGATTCCATCTCTGTCGTTCAGTTCTACCTCGGCTGTTTATTCCCATTGCCTTTTTCCTGTCACTGGCTGCGACTGTTGTTAATAAACCGCGCCAATATCAACAAGTGCTCTACTGCTGTCGTAGGAAGACACACAAGACAACCCAACCGTTCTGACATTCTCCAAAGAAACGCAATACTTCACGTTCTTTCGGGTCCCTTTCGAACCCACAGGTCCTTTTGGTGTTTCCCAAATTCACCACTTCCTTGGGAAGGCGTACTCATCTTTCGTCGTTTAGTTCTTATACTAACATTTGCCTTTACCTATGACAAACGTTGGCGAAGTATCTTCGCCCTAGTCATATTCGTCATTGTGCTTGTGACACACCTGTGGATACGACCTTTCAAACGGAGGTACGAAAATTTCCTGGAAACAGTATCGTTGGGTACTCTAGTTATTCTCTGCGGATTTAGTCTTGTGAAGGCGTCCTACCGAGGTGAGGATTACTCATCTTTAAATACGGGTTCGACGTTTATGAGTTCACTCAATCTCACAGAAAGCGTCATTATAATTGCGCCATTTACTATGGTAGTATTTGCAGTCGTCCTTTCACTCTTACTCAGGTTTATTTTACTATTTAGATCGTGTTTTCTTGTTTGTATTAGAGGAATGTGACGGCTGCGAAGGTCACGAGTTATTAAACGCAATGGTGTTTCCATCTGGGGTCGTTTGGTCAAAGCATGGTCAGCTTATCGGGCAGATAGGCCTTCAGGAATGAATACTGTTACCGGTGCTTTGAAGAACCAAATGTCATTTTTATTATTTTAAGCTGTTTATTGTTTGACCAACGCTGTTCACTTGCGCACCTTGTTCGCCAACTTACCCCGGATGTTTGGAAACAGCAGATAAGGTTTTCTTATAAAATGTGTTCTGAAGTTATTGGAGTTTTAAAGGTCATAGTGACATGTCTTTTGGTATTCAGTCCAGGTACTTGATAGAAAGAAAGGAAGTAAATAGTATGCTTACTAAGAAAACATCGAATTTTGAATCTTACAGTTCTCGGTCAATTTTTTGGGTTAAGTCCGTTGCTTCTGACCGAAAACGTTTCAAGAAAACGAATATTTTATGTACAGTTGATGCAAATTCCTTTGCGGATTCTTTCCTGTCCAGATTGGTCTCCTATAGGAGCCTAAAGTTGGCTGACATTAGCCCGAGTAAAATAATCTGGCATTAATCAACTGGGATAAAATGATGGAAGACCTCGGTGGACATGTGAACGCCATAGAATTTCTAGAAATAAAATGCGTGCTCCAATCTCCTGTTAGTAGTCCGGAGGGTTCAACCATGGGGGTCGCCATTTGCCTGTACAAATCCACCATTTTGTTCATAATGAACTCTCTCCGGGACTATTTTTATAGAAGAACACACGAATCTCACGGACATTACCGATAGTTCCTTTCTTTTCTGGCTGATATTGTAACGTGTCGAAGGAATTAGATTTGTACATGCAAACTGGGTATTCTTGGCATCTCACAGGAAAGCAATTTAACTCCTGGGCCTTATTTTGGAACTACTTTTTGATAAACAGTGATCAGAGATAAATTCAATATGGCGAATTTGTAAGGGAAAAATCATCGCTCAATTTGCCCCTTTTGTGTGATGAATAGGGTTCGGAACATAGAGATCATATAAAACTAGAGAAGGCATGGGGGCCGAAAATTGTTGACAAATTGAACATCTACCATTTTGAGTAAATTGGGGGACAAATGCTTTTTCTCCAGGCCCTTTACTGTCTGTTCGAGAATCCACGTTCGTGAGTTTACCCATAATTCTCGTCACAAATTTACTCAAAAAACACCCATTCAATTTGTTAAAAAACGTTAAAATCAGCTTAGTTAAGAACCGTTCATGTGTTAAAAAGAAAGGCCTGCTTTTTGCGTTAATTGTTTCGCATTCTTTTTATTTATAAAAAAAAAACAAAAAGACAAAAGTGAAGTGGTTTGCCTCCGAGTTATCCAAGATGGTGGCCTTTCTATTTGTTACCTGTACTTGAGAGACATTTGGGTACAATGCCCTCTCGGGTTAATATATGATCTCCATGTCGCTAACCTTCTGGAACAGAAAGGATTGAAAGGGATATAAAGGGTAAAAATCAATTCAGAAGAAACCCTCTCACATGAAAAATCTTTTGAACTTATGAAGATTGACCTTTACAACTCTCCTTTATCTCACTTTGTTACTGAGGTTTGTTTGATATGTAAAGGTTCAACTTTCTATATTACAGTACATAATGACACGTTTATCCTCGAAGTTACCCAAGATAATCATTTGAAACCGTTAGTGAGTTTGTATGTATCCAACGGCACTAAACAAGCAATGTTTCAAGTGAATAATTTAATAATGTCGAAGATATACTTGATTCCGCTATAAGTCATCATGCAGTGTGACATGGAAGGTTGTATCAATTCACATGTCAAACCAACCTTCAATGCTATTATTATCCAGAATATGCTAATTTGACACAGAAATGAATCACCATAAGTGGTGTGATCCCTAAGAATGTTGTCTCCAGGAACTACGCTCCACGCTCACCCTTTTCGAGTTTTGACAACAATCCAAATCACAATGTTAATAACAACATAACAACTATGGGGATAATTCCACAACTAACGGTGTAAATTATGTTATACTAAGCAAAATGCAATAATGAGGAACTTTACTTGTCATTTGAACTCTTGAACGGTCTGGTCCTGGCGTAAAGTCATTGGTCTACGAAGTTCGAAGCAATTTTCTCTAAGGGGTTTCTATAAGGGATAATAACATGATATCAAGCGTTAATTATTAAACAAAATCATTTTAGCAATATACTTCCTTGTCTATCAGCACGTGTTTTGACCGGAAGATATCGAAACTGAATCCAGCTGTTATATCCAGGAGGAAGTGTTAGGTGAACGCAGGTTGATTTGAGAAATCCAGAAATTAATGATATCCGTCCCCCTCGAATTCATCGAATGTCATACGAAAGCCTCAAGTACCAATAATACAAAACAAACCAAAAGCAATTGCTATCTCTCAAAAGAAAAAGAAGTCATAGCTGAGTTTCTTGACGAAGGAAACTTTTTCTGTGCAATTTTTGTCGGCTAGCAAGCAGTTGGAATGGATATGTCCATACGGAAAGAATATTACCGTCAGCATATTAACGCCTATAAAACCACAATTCCGTTTCGGAAACGATAGTAACGACAGCCTATCAGATTAAGTGCTGTAAAAGTACACAATCAGAAATAACGTAATCTGTGGTAAAAGCATGCGCGGAGTAACAGAAACAAATATTAATGAACATGAGGAGAAGTAACGGTGTTATTTTTATTTCCTTATCCAATGGATTACTTCCCAGCAACAATTCCAATTTCCACTTAGTTGTATACATGACAAGATAACTGTCTTCCTTTGCCTGTAGTCATTAACTACACTGGTAAGACAGGGCCTGGATATGGGAGCGCCGTATGAGCTTGTTTTCCTGTATTTCATGTACCAAGGTAAGCAAGTCCAATCTTGTACGTTAACTTACATTATAAGCTATTTCTTTGTCATCTTGACCGGTCTTTTTCAATTTTTAATTTAATGCCTGACGAGTTTTACTTGCCAATGGGGTCCTCTGTGCGCGATTTTAAAATAGGCGCATTGTGTTAGTCTAGGATTAGTCGATGTGTTGTTTCATTTCCGTGTCGAATGTGTTTTGTTTGTTTGATTGCGGACAAACGTCACCACAGTGACTAGTACGTATAGAACCTTTCTGAACTTGTAAAAATTCTGCTCAAGAAAATTCATAATTTTTTATTACGCCCTTTACATACTACACACCGTACAAAGGTGCGTTCGTATTGGATTGAAATCACAGGTGCCCTGCACAAACGGTTTGCCTGACCTTTACAATACTTCTGTGCTGTATGTACAAAACATCGACTTCATGGCGATATAATGGAAAGAATGAGTATAGATTGATATGAAATAAACTGGAAGGTTCCAGGACGACTACTGATCACTCTGAGTCGATTATCTTCTCATAGATCTCATCGCACGGCTTCCAAGCTTAGTACAAGCAAAGAAGATAGATTTTCCATTCGTCTTATACCAATCATGCCGAAACTACAAGTGGCTACGAACAAGTTGACCAAGAAAAGTTTGACAATTCACATATGAACCACTTTAATGAGTTCATTAGATAATGCGTGCCGACGGATGTAGCATCCTTTCTTTTGGTAAAATTCTGGTTGTTCACCGTTCTGGGAAAACATCCCTTTGCTTTAAAAGGGATGTTTCGAACGGTGACCAATCAGAACGGACAGGGAGTGAGGATGCTCCTTCCGTTGGAATACATTATCTGTTGAACTGTTTGAATGTGAGTTTTAAACTCTTCTTGGTCTATTTAGGGAGAGAAAGGTCAAAATGTGACCAATCACATTGCTTCATGTGATCCATTAAGCATCGTTACTAGTTGACTTCTGCAACTTCGAAGTCATACGAAGATATTAGCTATATACCCCTCTCGAAAGCAACGACTTCAAATTTCCTTTTATCCAAGTCGAGTAATTTCCGTGACCGAAAAACTAAAACAAGCCCTACCCCGAGGTGAGATGGATCCAATTCTACTACCATAGTATTAGACGATTCGACAAGATCACTATCTACGCATACGTGCAACGCTATATTTAGTTATCAGCCCCTATTAAAAACTACTGTACTGTAAGGAGCCTCCTTAACTAGAGATAAAGTTTAATCAGACAACTGCGTCAAGCCGGAAAATGAGAAACCGGACGTAATGATATTTTGGTTTGATTTGAATTTATATGTTTAGCACGGGAGTTAATTTATACGGCAAACCAAAACCAGTCGTATCAACGTAATAATTTATTGGTTTGTGGTTGGGATGTCATGCTGCGGTGATCCAATAGTCTTTGAGCTTGTGAACTGTTTAATCTTTTTGTCTGAGTGTTTAGCAAGGCTAGTAGTTAATCCGTCTTTTCAGCTTTTACTTCCTCCTTGAATTCTTTGCCTAGCTAAATGAGAAATCAGACGGCTAGTGGACGTTCGTCAAGTTCGTTATCTCAGAAAAACGATTTCTGAGCCCTAGACGGCAATCGAACTTGCCACCATCTGAAGACGGGTGAGACGCTCTAACCGTTGAGCTACTAAGACTTAAATGGAGCCTAAGCGGAACCTACGACATGATAATAATGATTGAAATACTAAACACTGAACATAAATTTGGTTCATGAGGGGGCTTGATATGTATCAGACAACTAGTAAATGTTCGTCAAGCTCAGAAAAGCGGTTTCTGAGTCCTAAACGGTTATAACGCCTCACCGGTCATCAAGTGGTTGCGGGTTCTATTCCCGTCTGCGGTGCAGAAATCTTTTTTCTGAGATAACGAGCTTGACAAACGTTCACTAGTCGTCTGATATTTACCAAGCTCCCACATGAACCAACTTTGTGTTCAGCATTAAGTATTTCCATCATTATT
>JBAHVQ010000325.1:16834-32420 GCA_036872915.1 Nanipora kamurai | reverse complement strand
ATCTATCTATCTATCTATCTATCTATCTATCTATCTATCTATCTATCTATCTATCTATCTATCTATCTATCTATCTTGTCTGTCTGTCTGTCTGTCTATCTATCTATATATTTGTCTGTCTGTCTATCTATCTATATCTATGTCTATATCTCTATATATCTATATATCTATCTGTTCACACAATTCAAAGTGTGGTGGGACACAAGTATCGATTATATGAAAAATGGTGTGACAAAAAGAAGACAAATGTACAAATAACCACTTGTTCTTTTCAAATAAACAACATTGTATTTCACACAAAAACGTTTTCACTTCTAAGCGAAAACGCATTCTACATTTATCAACTTTTTATCACACCATTTTTATATATTTTCTAACCTTTGCATGTTATTAAATACATGCACCCAACTGGACAATATACCTAGTGAATATTAATGAGTTTTTAAAGTAGTAGTTTACAACAAACGATGAATCTAGGAATACATGAACATAAGCTTAGCCACGTCATTTACACAACAAAGTATTTTACCAGAATTTTTACCAGAGTTTCCAACGAACTGTTTACAAAATCCACGTGGGCATCGTGTGGCGCTTGACTGAAACTCATGCTTCTTGAGTCAGTCAAGCTGCATTTTTCTAACCAGTTACAATGCCCTTGCGCTTTTTTGGGAACTTTCCATATTTATAATATTTAGAATCTCTTGATTAAAATTTGATACATCCTCTTTTGCGAAAATTCCATCTTCATGGACATTTTGCGTTCAAAGCTACGGAAGGTTCACCGTTAAACCCTGGAAACTAACTACTGGAAGTGCTGACAGATCGGGGAAGCCGCGAAAGCAGGTCAAAGAAATTTCCACAGGCGTAGGAATCTCACGTCTCAAGATCGCCGACAAGCGTGAGACTCCGAGTAGAGACGAAGGGAACATTTTAAGTTTTATAATCTGCCCTACCAGTGTCGGTATTGAGCACTCCGCCTCGTTTACTTGGTATATACAACATTCCTGTACTTCAAACATTCCTGTAACATTCCTGTATTCCAAACTCGAGTTTAAAATGAATACAATTTAAACCATATATATACAATCAGCCGACAATTTCAAACATAATCCGAAAAATAATGTCATCTTGTAAACTCAAGATTCGAGTTATGTAAGACGAAAAAAGTGAAATGGTAATATTTCGATTTTATTACAAAATCATCATCAGACCAAGTGACTTTACATAAACGGATCTAGATCTATACATACTTATGACAACCGAGATGACATCACCGGTGAAGAAGAAGAACGCCTACCTGACTATATGGTTATCGCGGTTGTTGTAAGTATATACAGATCTAGGTATGGTTATGTAAAGTCACTTGGTCTGATGATGATTTTGTAATAAAATCGAAATATTACCATTTCACTTTTGTTTTGTCTTATATAACTCGAATCTTGAGTTTACAAAATGACATTTTGTTTCGGAATATGCTTTCTCTTTTATAAACCATAAAGTACTCTTCACTTCTAAAAAAATACCTAACCTTTCGGGGCAATGCCCTTCATCAAAGCCCAAAGGGGCATTGACCCGAAACGTTCGGAGTTTTTTAAAGTGAAGAGTACTCTATAGTTTCTATTATATATATATCATCATAAAAATTCTTTAATCAAAAAAACTGACCAACGTTTCGGTGCAATGCCCCTTTATCAAGGTCCTTTACCTTGATAAAGGGGTTTCGCGAAGGTTTCCCACCAACGGTCTAGAAAACCTTGCAGATTCTGGTTCAACACACTGGGGACTGTATCTATCGATTTTTCTGTCTTTATTTCCTACTTGCGATCGTTACAACATGTCTAGCGTAATAACATCTGGTTCTGTCGCGTGTTCATTTATACTTAACCTATATACTTAACCGTGTTCTAATTAACTACATACAAATCAATTTCCTTCACCTTCTTGCAAGTTTACGTGTCTTGCCTCTGGCTACGCTACAGTCAACCACACCTAATTACACATTTAACTATAATCCCGACAGTGTTCTTTTTATGATTAATGATAAGTACAGTCGACTCCCGGTAACTCGAACCCTCGCTAACTCGAACCAAAATTGATTTCCCCTTGATTTCTGAAAAACATTTACAGTAATTTTACCCTCGGTAACTCGAACCCTCGATAACTCGAACCTCCCGCTAACTCGAAGCAATTTTTGTTTCCCTTCAGGTCCTTTTCTATATAATTTTACCCTCGATAACTCGAACCATGTCTGTCAATACCTGACAAAACAAAACAGTGTATTATAGTTTTAAACATTGAATTTGTTATGAAGTCTATTTATACTACATCAAACATGTCACTCCATTTCAGGTTTCTCTGATTTAGGATACACTTAATTACATGCACTGTATGCTCATAAAGCCTTACTCCTCAGCTCCATCTTCAAAATGTTAATGAATTTCTTTTGTCGCTTGAATTGCAGTGTGCATGGCACTTGATTAACAAATATATTGCTCCAATTTCACTCGACTTCTCTGTACTGTAATTAAGATTGATTAAAATGTACTCTGTATGAATAGAATAACAGTGAACACCATTTTTTTCCCTATTTCCGGAAGTTTGTTCCCCGCTCCCGATAACTCGAACGTTTTTCAATTTCCCTTGAAGGTTCGAGTTATCGGGAGTCGACTGTAACTGCTAATTTGTCTTAACTATACCCATATGTGCGCCTTGTAGCACTTATTTTCTAGTGCTAACCTTCACGCAATTGATTTTCTAATTAAACCTAAACGCTGTCGGAACACCTAAAGGGTTTTATTTCTCAACAAGAGGCATTGCCCCGAAACGTTGATCAGTTTTTTTGATTAAAGAATTTTTATGATGTGATATGGAGTCTTTTTTAAATTCGAGGAAGGCAGGGTTATTTGATGAATTATGCATATATACATTTGTCATATACTTGTGCCTTTATCAGGGTGATAACAGGGTGACATAAAAACGATATGTCCCTGATATCGTTTTTTGTCCCGCTATATTTGTCGTTTTTTGATAAAGGCACAAGTATATAATAAACAGGTTATCATAATCGGGACGAGGCGGTTTCATTTTTATCGCTTTCAAGACGATATCTTAAATTTCCCTTGTTCGCTGCGCTCACTCGTGACATTTTATGATATCGTCCCTCAAGCGATAAAAATGATATCGCCTTGCCCCTCATATGATAACCTATACATATACATATATATGGCGTTATAATAATATTCCTGCTCCAGATCAAAATTGTGCGTGCTTCTTAAGCTTGTTAACTGAGAAAATTATCTGAGCCCCTGACGGGAATCGAGCCCGTAACCTTCTGATCACCGGTGAGATGCTCTAGCCATTAAGCTACATGGACTCGGGTGGAAGATGTATGAAGCTCAATGGTTACTGGTTAGAGCATATCACCGGCGATCAGAAGGTTACGGGTTCGTTCCGCGTCAGGGGCTTAAATAAGTTTTTTAAATTAACAAGCTTGAGGAGCATGCGCAATTTTGATTTATATACTCCAAACTACCACGTGCCGCACAACATCGGCCAATATATACTGTATAGTTTTTGTTCCACTTCTTATTACTGTGTTGAGCTTTCCCATCGACCAAAAGAGCATTCAGCACTTCGTCATATCGTTGTATCATATGTGATAATAATATATGATGTATAAATTCTATTTCAGAATCATCCTCAGGGTAATACGAAACGATAAATTCACAATTAACCTACACTGCTGAAGTCAGCTTTTTCAGTTGACTCCAGCGGGATTTGAACTCGCACCTTCGGGAATCAGGTCCGCCGCTCTACCTGATGAACTATCGAGCCTACAGGGATTGGAGGCGAGTTATTATCCAACTTAAGTGCACGAGATATTCTCGCAACAACTTAACGCTATCCACGAGGATGAATGTGCAGTGTTTCAATTCTATTTCAGAATCATCATGAGGGTAATATGAAACGATAAATTCACATTTAACCTTCACTGCTGAAATCAACTGAAAAAGTTGACTCAATTGGGATTTGAACTCATACCTTCGGGAATCCGGTCCGCCGCTCTCCCTATTAAGCTGTTGATCCTACAGGGAGAGCGGCGGACCGGATTCCCGAAGGTGCGAGTTCAAATCCCAATTGAGTCAACTTTTTCAGTTGACTTCAGCAGTGTAGGTTAATTGCGAATTTATTGTTTCATATGATGTATAATAATACAGGAAGTTAAAACGGACGAACTTATGTTGAAAAATTTCGACGTTTCGAGCAAAGCTTCTTCTTCAGAGAGTCAAACGTATTCTTGTTTTAATTTTTCAACGTAATTTCGATAGCCTACCAGTCTTCTAACTTTCTACGCTGTTTTATATACTGCCTACGCAGCATTCTATATATTTTTTTAAAAAGAATACGTATATAGTTTTACCTGCACCAATATATATAACGAATATGGTATATGCAGGTATATGTTGTTTGTGTCTTCCAGATAACGTTAAGTTTGGCGAGGTTGTCAATGAACCGCCAAGTTTCACAGCCAAGCCGCGTCATGCAGAGTTGAAACAAGATGCTAGATCAAGAAGTAAAGTCGATTCGCTTCTGCTTCGGAGTAAACTAACAACTTACCAATGCCAACAAAACGAAGATGTTAACCGAAATTTATTAAGATCAAAAAAACGAAAACATATGAGCGCGATAGAGCAGCAAGTAAGTGACAAGAGAAGAATGGAAGCCATTGAGGCATACAGAAAACTGAAAAAGAAACCAACTGCGACGAAGTAAATGTTATTCCTCGCGCACAATTGTCCGACTTGTCGAAACTAATAATGAGTCAAGGCCAGACCAATTTAATTTATTTGTTTTACGAACATTCTGGTCAAAAAGTGAAGATCAGAAAAAAATAGAAAAATAACAAGTTGAAATGTGATCAAAACAGAACGCTCAATGACAAACTACAATAACATATTTATTAAAAATTTGAAGAATTGATATATCTTAAGTATTTTATCCATAAAATGAAACAATTTCACCCCGAATCGATCGACGCGATGTGTTTTATTGCACGCCTCCGGAAATAATATGCATTCTCATTCTCATAGACAGACGCGCTGTATAAAGTTGCTCGTCCATCGCTTGCTCAAGTTGCTCAAACTGTAGTCGAACAAGCTGAAGTTGTCAGAGCCTTGTTTTTTTCTTCTTTTTTTCATTTTGAAAATACGGCGAGTTTGTAAAACAAAAAATTAAATTAGTCTGGCCCAATCAGGAAAATATTCGTTATACATCGTGCAGAAAAAAAGCTGGTAACGAGTGGGCATTTGTGATGTCGATAGAGGAACTCCCTTACTGAAAGGCACAGTGTTTACATCAAAGAATTTTGTACTAATGGCTGGATTGTAAATTTTACTGTGTAAATTATATTACGCTGTTTTGAGGGAGTTCGTCTATCGATATTGCAAGTGCTCACCACTGAACTCTTTACAGACTGGAAGGCTGACTGCCACTCAAAAAATGAAGCTAAAAATGACCGACAAGGGGCCCTTCCACTGACCTCTTTATAACTGGACTGCGGACGAACCTCTGGAAAATGTCCCCAAAAGTCTGCCTTCTTGGTATGTTATAAGCCCTCCCCGGCCAATCACATGCAATATATGTTTTACGAGATCAGAAAGAGGCGTGAGACCAAACTCGAGAGAATAGCGAGTTTAGTGAGTTTACAACGTTTTGAAAGCTAAAAACATTTGCCGGTAAATCGAAAATTAGACTAAGTTCGGATATCTTTTACAAGTTTCCCTTCGGAAGATAATTCTGCATGTTTTTATGTAGTATTACTCGTCGGAATTCGTCGGATGACAGACCAAGATGGCGCCGATTAATTGCGGACACTTTTGGCAGTACAAAAGTATCAGAGACCCGCAGTCCAGTTAGATAGAGGTCAGTGGGTCCTTCTGATTGTTTCGCTCAGTCCCTCACGCGGTCACATTAATAAGAACCAGTCCCTAATACAAACAACTCTGACTTTAACCCAAACCAGAACCCAGAACTAACCTCCTGGACACCAAATATTTATGGTCATTTCCAGGGGATAAGGTCGCCATCCAAGAAATGGTTTTCCAGGGTGTTGAACGACCAAAATTCTATTCGGGGGGTTGAAAACTAAAACCTTGCTGTTCAGCAACCCTAGGAAACCTCCCGTGTCAGTTGTTTCGAGAGGACTAAACACTAACGACCAAATCCACGTGGGGGCCTAGGGGAAACGACCAAAAGGGCTCCATATCGGCCATTTTTGGTTACCAGTATTTTTCTCCCGGTCATGATTTGAGAAAGCCTCAAAATTCACCAAATTTGACAGCGAAAAACTCCATGAAGATGAAATTTTCGAATGACAAGATATATTGCAATTTTGCTCAGAACAACCCAAAGAATACGAATGTGTAAAATCCCCGAAAGTAAGTTAGGCACTTTATGTGAAAGTGTAGGATTTATACGTTTGAAGACTCAACTGAGACCAGTGGTGATTTATAGGGTTGTGGGTTCGATCTCCGACCAGAGGCCCCTAGACTGGACATTTTTCGCAACAGGTCCCTGTTAATCTTAAAATATATACATATCCTCGATAAAATCGCACCTTGTTGAGGTCGGCTTTGTATATATATGGGGCGCCAAATCTGACAAAAATGTTTACGACAAAAATGTGTCAATTTTATCATTATTTACGTATATAATCAATTATTTGTAAACAATGTTCTTATTCGAGATAAAGAATCCTTAGATTATTTATGAATAATCTATAGATTGTTTACAACCCATCCAGGGATGGTTTAACGGAAAAGTATTATTTGTTACATAAGCCAGAGATGGTTTACTAAACCATTGGATTATTGTTAAATAATCCACGAATTGTTAACAAATAATCTATGGATGGCTTAATAAACCATCGTTTGTCTATTAAACCTAGTTCATATGAATTAAAGTATAACATTCACGTGTCTTATTACTTTTAACTTTATACTTAACATTTTAGACTATGGTTCACCTTTCTCAAATTAAAGTGGCCAGGGCTTGTACGGTAACCGAGCCAGCCTGCTTTTAGTTTACATCACCCCACCCCCCACCCCCACTTCTTAGATCAAATCTACACCCTTGCATATAAAACTACCAGTATAAAAAAGAAATAAGAGCACGCCATGACTTCTACTGCCATTTTTTCATAAACCCTCAAGGCATAACCAGCAATTTCGATGGGCGGCAGGAGGTTGGAGGGGGAAATATCATGGCTTGATCCAGACGATTTTCACCGTATCACATGCAATAGGACTTTGGTGGCTTTGGGATATGGAAACAAAACACTGTAGCTAACAGAGCACGCATGAGGCAACAAACGCAAGCCAAGGGGCTAAAACTGCTGCTCGGCTGTTCTTTGTAATATTCTGAACTATGTTTATGTCCCCGCGTTTCTACGAATAATATTCCATTTCATGTCTCACTTAAGCCTGGTTTTCATTTGGTGGTAGCGGTTGCAGAGATACAGTCTGGTAAAAACAGCTTTGCGACCAGCAAAGACAAGATACTATCCAAGTTTTCAAATGGAAACGCAAAAAAGACACGTTGCGACTTGGTTGCGACGCTTGCAACCATGATAATGAGCGACAGCTTGCGCAACGACGGTTGCAACTAAATGGAATTCAGGCTTTATGTTTCCAAGGCGCATGAATTTGTGAAAACACATGGAGACCTGGGACTAGCTAGGGGAAAATGGCGAAATGTTTTGATTATTGCAGGATTTCATTTTGTCTGAAGTAATCTGAATTCCCATAGGATTGGCAATAGTTTTTCAGTATTTTCCAAAAAATAAGGAATACATATGTATTTACTGGTACAATTTTATGACGAAAATCCTGGCTGATGTTTCTGTAATACTGTATATACATGCGAAAGGCAAACGAGTAAACGGGACTGTTGTAGAGAACTTTGTGGCTTAGTTGGACGATGGCTGAACCAGAAATGGCGAAAAGAAAGTCAGATGTACCTCACGATTCGGTGTCAGGCTTTCGAAGCATCGAAACTATTGGTAAACTTGTTCTGTTAGTGATCCAACGATTCTGGCGATTATGTAGTGCAGCCATGCTTACATTACTGTTGTTGTATTGGTTGTATGGAGGAATAACCACTTTCCTTTTGCTCAGTGCAGCTGTTCTTGGGGTATTGTACTTTTATCAAGACTCCTTGCTGTATTTTCCTGACCAGCCGGAATCGTCACGGGTGTTTGTTCAAACTCCGCACAGGTTTGGTTTGCCTTTTGAGAATTTTTACTTGAAAACTAAAGATGGTGTACGGATAAATGTAATGTTTATCAAACAGCCGACAAGTCGTTTGGCAATTGCTCCAACTGTATTGTTCTTCCATGGCAATGCTGGAAATATTGGCCACAGGTTAATGAACAGTCATGCACTGTATAAAAATTGTGGTTGCAATGTTTTTCTTGTGGAGTACCGTGGGTATGGTAGAAGTGATGGATCTCCCAGTGAATATGGTAGGTATCTCAATCGACACACTGATCTGTGAGCTCTACCAACAGAGCAATAAGGCTATGGTAGCATCTCACTAGTATATATAAAGCTGGAGATTTAGTCCCATAACTCTTTTAGCTAGAGAGCAGTTTAGCAGATCACACAAACCACTGATAAGAGTGGATCTACTGAACAGCACTTGATCCACCTTTTTCCAGTGGCATAACAAAAGGGAGCGAGAGGGGACACCTGCAGCCAGGCACAAGGTGAGGGGAGTGCAAAAATTACCATGAAGCAGGTGTGCAACATTAACTTTGTGAGCAGATAAATATTCTTTTCTACCTGTCCTGTTTGCAAAACAGCTATATGGCAAAGAAAATCTAAAAAAACAATGCAATAACCAAAATTGTTAATTGGATGGGAGTTATGTAGGTTCTAGGAATATATAAGTGTTTAATGACATGAAATGTAGATTATAAACCATCTGTAAGTAAGAGCAATATTGTTCATTTTCTCACTGAAAAGGGGGTGCTGGACATGTTCTTGCCCCTGGGCACTAGAATGCCTTGCTTCTCCATTGCCCTTTCCCTTCTAAATATTTCAATTAATTCAATAAAATCATTCACTCTCAACCAAGACCACTTCAGGAGGGAAAGGATTAATTCAGAAAGCTTTTTAAATCTTTCCTTCTTTAGCATCTCCATGAGCTGAGTAAAATAATATCACATTAACTGAAATGAAGTTCTACATTTTACTCCTCAATGGAAGATGCCTGGACTGTCTTGTGGTAAAAGGGTTTGAACCCATCTCAGCTTACCCATGAACTCATTCTTGGCCTACTGGGACATTTTTTAACTCTTGCTAACACCAGACAAAGTAGAGGGCTGTATAGACAGTGTCCATTGTCTTATAGAAAACCAAAAGGGTTGGGAAACTGCTGGAAGTTAGATCTAGAAAAACTAACAAATATTTCTAGCATAGACCCTTTGTGTTTCACTCCTACAAAATTCCTTCACTCAAAACACCAGTTCCAGCAGTTTCCCAGACAACTTTACCAAAGTGAGTTGCCTCAGCCAGGAATGAGTTAATCCCAATTCCACCTTTGATTTTACTCAGGCTAATTCACTGAGCTATAGCTTGGATAACTTGGGGGCCAGAGAGATTTGGTTTATCTCAATCAACATCTTAATTCCTAAACTGACTTTGTTTAATTTGTTATATTGTTTAGTTTATTATATATTCCATTTACCTACATCCAGTGGTAGTGTGTAACAAAGTAAAAGTACTTTGTTACCAAACTTGAGTGGTTATTCCAGGTAGTTAGAGAGTCAGAAAGTGTAAAATTTATTAGGAAAACTTTTACTTGTAGCAAAGTAGTTAAAATACTTTTTATTTTATTAGTTTTATTTATGCGTACTTCACAAAACCTTCTAGTTACATATATCAATTTTTGCAAAACAAGGTAGCAAAGATATCTTGCCTAAGTTGCTCATAAACTCCATCTAAAACTGTGTTGTTCGAGTCTAGTTGCAATACTAACTCGTCTGCCCTGTCTCAAGAAACCCTTCAGCCATAAAGCAGAACATGACACTCAGACTGAGGAGCCATTTCTGCTAGGGAGGGATGGGGACCGATTTTCATTGAACCTGTTATTTAACTCAGTTAACAAAATATCTTGGCATGTTTATTGATTCAAATTTAAATTTTAAAAGTCATGTTAGATATACATGCAATATATTAAGAAGAAGCATTGGTCTTTTATCTAAAATTCGATGTTTGATTAATTTAAATGTCTTGATTCTTCTCTACTATGCTCTGATTTATTGGTTTTTAACTTATGGAATAATTGCTTGGGGATCTGCATCATCTATAAATTTGAATTTTCTTGTAATATTACAAAAGAAAGTTCTGAGAATTATAACTTTTTCTAATTTCAATGAACATTCCAGCCTGTTGTTCAGAAATTTGAAGATTATTAAATTGATTCACTTAATTACATTCCACATTAATATTTTCATATATAATTTCATAATAATGCTTTACCCCTAACTTTTCATTTCTTTTTCACACAAGTTAAGAAAATACATTTACAAAATACATTAACAAAACTTAAGAACAAATTACGATCTTTTCAATATTAAATATCAAGGCCCAAAGGAGTGAAATTTAAAAGATCTCTTTTGTCTGTATTTATTCATATTTACTGATGGTTTTTGGCCAGCTAATGTGTACAACAGATAGTAAATATCTGTAATGTGATATTTTAATGTATCAGCCATTTTTGAGTTGTTCCATCGAAATGTATGTAAAACATTTTAATTACTATATTAGCTGCTTGTGTTTTTTAGTCATATGGTTAATACAGGCATCTAGCACATACCTACTGTATGTCTTTTCTAGGTTGTTAAACATTTTTTTTCTTGTTTGCATTGTACAATAAATCTTTTATCCTTCTCCCTATCCTTTTTCTTCACATATTTTTGAATAGTTCACAGTTGTACTTTTTATCAAAGTAAATGTTTTGATAGAGTTCTTTTACTCAAGTCGTTTTTTGGTGAATTACTTCTATTTTTACTCAAGTACAAAATATAAGTAAGTTAGTTACCATTGTCTACTGTGAAGTTAATTTTGGATTGCTCCACGATAGGTCTCCGTAGCAATTTTAATCAGAATCCTTAGTGTCTGCAAAATATGCTAGAGTCACTGGAGTAATCAGTTCTCCACTCCAGTCAAAGATATTTTGATTTCAGAAGGTCACCAACAGCCACAGTAGGTGAGCAAGTAAGCAGTAAAACTTTCGAGAAAATTTTAAAAACTCGAAATTTCAAAAAAGTAAAGATTGCTGTTTTTTATGGCTTTCTGTCCTAGACTTTTGATATCTGTGTAACAACAACCAGCTTGTGTGCCTGAAAAATTTAAGCAGTGGTTGAGGAAAAACAGGAAAGACATAATTGGGGTAGCTTTTGTTTATTGGTGAATAAAAATTGGTAATTGGTGAACCCCAGTGATCTAAAACCCAGTTATCAGTGACTCAGAGGAATCAATCCCCAAATTTTCTGGTGACCTACCTCAGGGATGAATAACCCATGTAGCCAACCATGTTAGAGTTAAGGTTAGGATTAGTTTTACGATTAGATTTAGGATTAAGGTTAGATTTAAGGTTTACCTTTTGGTGAAGGTGTCAGTTTCCCATGTGAGTCACTGATCCCTGAGGAGGTCATTCATCTATAGGGATAAGTTACCTAGGGTCATTCATTCCTGGGGGTCATTCATCCCTGTCTAAATTGTAGTCTAAATTTGTTCACTGTTGTTTTGTTAATTGTTCATGGTGATGGGAAAAAGAATTAAGCACACATGTGAGAAGAGTGTTGTTCAGTTTGACTCTACCAAACATCGCAGGTTTTCTCCAGGTACTCCGGTTTCCTCCTGTAGTAACACTAGACCCATGAGGATGGCCCTTACTGGACCTCTAGAGATAACAGCATAGTTTAACTGATAGGGGTATCCAATATAAATAAAGGAACTTTACTTTACTTTACTTTACTTTATACTTTACTTTACTTTACTTTACTTTACTTTACTTTATACTTTACTTTATACTTTACTTTACTTTACTTTACTTTATACTTTACTTTACTTTATACTTTACTTTACTTTACTTTACTTTATACTTTACTTTACTTTACTTTACTTTACTTTACTTTATACTTTACTTTACTTTACTTTACTTTATACTTTATACTTTACTTTACTTTACTTTACTTTACTTTACTTTACTTTACTTTACTTTACTTTACTTTACTTTACTTTACTTTATATCTCACAATGATTACACAATTTGTGAAACAAACATACATGCGAGATTACCACTTTGTTTTTCTCCCATCACCAGATGCTATTAAGAAATCTAAAGTGAATCACACTGCTATCAAACTGCCATAAAACACCAGTCAAAGTGCTAAGTATTCTTGTTACTTCCAAAACCTCTCGCTCCTTTAAAAAACATATCCTTGGCCATCATGAAGATAGCGATGAGTTGTATGCACATGTTTTTTTTTGATATTTTTTTCCTGTGTAATCGAAACCTAATCTAGGTCTTAATCGAGATGCCCAAGCAGCCATGGAATACTTGCTGAGTCGAAAAGACATTGACAATACTAAAATTGTGCTATTTGGCCGTTCTCTTGGTGGAGCAGTTGCCATTGATTTGTTATCGCTTCCCTGCTTTGCTGACAGAGCATTTGCACTGATCGTTGAAAACACATTTACAAGTATTCCCAGTATGGCTGATCAACTGGTTGGTGGTCTCAAACGTTTACCAATGGTCTGTTTTCGAAACCAGGTAACTTAAAACTTTACATGATTAGTGTTTCCTTGTTCAGTTGTCTGATATCAGGGTGCAACATACGTTGTCAATAAGCTCACTATTCGATATTTTCTTTGGATAGTGACGTTGTAAACACGAAACAACATTGACACATGGTCATACAGTAAGGCTATATCGTTGTTGAGATTCACTGTCAGCCAAACTTTCCTTAATTAAAGATCTGACATATTGCCTTCCCAGCCAAATTTTACTTCTTTACGTCGGAGCTCCTTGCTTTCAGTTCTATTATTTCAAACAACATTTTGTCACAAGTTTAACTAACATGGCGCAGAGACGCAAGTCAACCATGTTTCGTCTATGCACCATTGAAAAAATTTCTGGAAAATATAGGCCGCCCCCTACATATAGTTGCAGCTTTCTTAGTAAATTGTGAATTGCAGTAAATTATTTGATTCGTGAAATAAATTCCGTATTTTTTGATATACATTGCGGGCAATGTGTCCACATCGGAGGACAGAATATTCCGAACACACCATTGATGCAGCTAATAAGCATTTTTAGGGTTTTAGAGCAGCGTACTATATGATTAAAGGAAATATCGCTCTTGATGAATCTGTTTTGAGTGCTATTTGCATCATTTGGATGTTTGATGGTCTACAAATAGTGCACATACAATTTGTACAAAGTTATTTTAAATCAAGATTTTGAAATAGCGAAATCTCTCTGTTTGTCGAGAAATAGCAGGAATCCGGCTCGATGATGCATCGCGCGAGAACATCAGTTCGCACGTACGCTCATCGCCAGAACAGCTTCTTCATTTTGGATGTGTAAAATTTAAAATGCTTTAGGAAAAGGAGCCCTGAATGTCCTCTCCAGTGCTATGTTGGCTGGATATTGTTTAACCCTAACTGACAAACAATAGACGCAAGACAAACGATGCTCCCGATCCTGGGGCAAAACGCTGGCAAGAGCTGGAGTTGCTTGTACCTTTGCGTTCGCCCTTCCCCCATCACAACAAAATATTTTCCAGCTCTTAACAGAGCTAAATCATGAAAATTCTTAAAGTTTATTTTCTTTGCATTGATATAGTTCGACTCGTTGAACAAGATTCGAGGTATTAACACTCCAATTCTATTTTTGTCGGGCTCTAATGATCAGCTTGTCCCTCCTTCTATGATGTACAAGTTATATGAGGTAAGAGGCACCAGGGTTTTTCTTAAGATAGGGGAACCAAGGAACTTCAAGTGGGGAATGAGGTACACCTGGTGCATATTACAAAGTGAGCAGGAAGCTAGGTCGAGACTACTACCCAGTTTTCTGCTTAATTTTCAACATGGTGGGTGGGATCAAATACGCACGCATCGCGAACGCCAAAAAAACGAGATTTTACCACACCTTTCTGCGCGAATGCGCGTGGCTCTCGCAGGATTTTTGAAAGGAGTGTTATTCCTATAAAAATCCCGCGAGAACCACGCACATTCGCGCCGGAAGGTGTGGTAAAATATTGCTTTTTGTGGGATTCGCAATACGTGTATTTGTGCTGAATAACCGTTGTCCATTCACGTGAGATCGGGCTATTTACAGATAAACCTAATCTTGAACAATTTGGAATAAAACCTGTCCTCGAGTCAATTAGAGTCAAATGAATAGAATGTAGAGCATGGCATTTTAACATGGTTCCTTGGCGAAAGATCTGTGAGACTGTTAACAAAAAAATTCATAGAATATTTTACCTCTTAATTTAATGTTAATAATTAATTTAATTTTACCATCTTAATTTAGACCTTATATTAATGAGGAAGGTACACCAGCTGGTGAAAGGCGGAGCTTTAGCTAGGCGTTGGTGAGGATACAAAAATCAGGCCGTTGATGGGTCCCACGTTTTGTGTTTAAGGAATCGCTAGAATGTCTAATGCGATAAACCAAAGAAATATGTAACAGCGAGTGTTACGTTTGAGGTAACACGCTGTCATTCATCAAGTAGGATGAAATTGTCTTCTTTGGTGGCGAGTTTTCTTAAAGATGAAACTACACGAGCGACCTGTTACTTGAGCAGACAATGTTACATTTTTACGAACGGCCACGTTCCCGTTTACCACTCTCCTAGTTGCCATAATGCTTTGCAGATTCTGGGATTACTGGATAACCGCGCTGAACCGCCCCACATATTATACGCAATATATATTGTATATAAATGTATGATATGCAATCCGTATCATATATATACAGTATGTGTGTGTATATGTGTGTGTGAACTATATAGAATATAGATATAAGGGCAATGAACCTAGCTGCTCTATCTTGTCCAAACTAGTATAAATCCACAATGAGAACTATATTATTAAAACTTTATTCTTTCAAAACAACGTTTCGGGGCTCATAAAGAATAAAGTTTTCATAATCTAGTTCTCATCGTGTATTAATATAGATATAATATATACATGTAATAAATATATAACATACATATATATATATATATATATATATATATAATATATACCCAAAATATGACGAGACGTTAGATCATTAATAAAATTTTTAATATTATTATGTCTCTTCTACGTACATTGTATTTTTTGCTGGTCTTTGGTTGTTATACTTCGATTATGATTCCCGCCTGGTTCGTCATCCATAATATGTACATAATGGATATATATATGTATATATGTATATATGTATATATGTATATATGTATATATGTATATATATATGTATATATGTATATATATATGTATATATGTATATATGTATATATGTATAT
>JBAHVQ010000324.1:13707-35150 GCA_036872915.1 Nanipora kamurai | reverse complement strand
AGCACTACACTGATGAGGCCCAAAAGGCCGAAACGGTTCCGTCTGTAGTTATATATATATATATATATATATATATACAGTGTTGCTTGGACGTGTAATCCGGTGGAGAGACATCCAGAGAGAATAACAAAAATCTTAGCGGAGAAATTTAACTGGGAGGGAGTAAACTTTCCCGCTTCACCTTCAGACATTGATAGGTTCGAGAGGAACAACAATATATCTGTAGTTTTGTTGGGTTATGATGAGTGGGAGAAACTTTACCCTTTGAGAGCACCTAAAGAAAGGAGTGAGAAAATAGTTAGTCTTCTATTAATTAAAGATGAAGACGGAAACAAGCACTATTGTTTAGTTAAGGATCTTAGTAGATTACTTGCATTTCAAGTAAGTAAAGGTAAAAGAAAAATACATTTTTGTCACTACTGTCTAAATGGTTTTAACACTGAGACGTCCCTCACGAATCATATGGAGTATTGTTTCACACATGATTGTGTTAAGACTAAATTTCCAATGACGGGAAAGACTGATATTCTGAAGTTCAAGAATCATGAAAGAATGCATAAAGTACCGTTTGTTATCTACGCTGACTTCCAGTGTTTCACCAAATCTTTAGACAATAATACTCAACTAGACCCTAATAAGAGCTATACCAATCAATGTCAGAAACACGAACCATCAGGGTTTAGCTATTATGTAAAATGATTTGATGATAGTGTGTATGAACAAGACGTAGTAAGTTATTCGAAGAAATCAGGTGATGAAGACATTGCACAAATATTCGTTAACAGTCTTGAGAAAACTGCGAAGAAATAACATAACAAATTTAAGCATCCTAAGGATATGATATATAGAAAAAATGGACAGAGAGAATTATGAAAAAGCTACGTGTTCTTACGCATGTGGAGATACGTTTTGGTGAAGAGGGTGCAATGTTAAAGCTAACAAATGTGCATTTAGAACTTATAACTGATCCGGACATGTATTTGATGATTGAAAAAGGGATTAGAGGTGGAGTTTCGATGATTTTTAATAGGTTTTCTGAAGAAAATAATCCTTACATGGGAGACAAGTATCCTGATTCTCCTACGAAATACATTCCATATCTAGACGCAAATAATCTATACGGTTGGGCGATGAGTAAACCTCTTCCTATAAACAACTTTAAGTGGATGACTGAGGAAGATCTAAATAACTGGAAAAACGTTCCTTGTATAATAGAAGTAGACTTAGAATATCCGCAAGAGTTGCATGACTTACACAGTTGCTCCAGCAAACTTAAGGTTGGAAGAGTAGAAAAACTTGTTCCAAATCTATTCAGTAAGGAGAAATACGTCGTTCACCATGAAAGTTTGAAACAATATGAAGAACTAGGATTAAAAATAACAAAAATTCACAAAAGGAGTGTTGTCCAGTTTGACTCTACCAAACATCGCAGGTTTTCTCCGGATTCTCCGGTTTCCTCCTGTAGTAACACTGGACCCATGAGGGATGGCCCTTACTGGACCTCCAGGGAGAACAGCGTAGTTTAGCTGAAAGAGTTATCCAGTATAAATAAAGTATACTTACTTACTTACTTACGTACTTACTTCATGAAAAACCCTGGTTAGCAAAGTACATCTCACTCAATAATGAGCTTAGGAAAAATGCAAAGAATGACTTTGAGAAAGATTTTTTCAAGTTAATGAACAACTCTGTGTTCGGTAAAACTACGGAGAATCTTAGAAATAGGGTTAACATACGTTTAGTTACAAGTGAGGATAAAGCAATGAAGCTATTTGCAAAACCCAACTATGAGTCTAGAACTATTTTTTCAGATAACTCGATCGCGGTTCACATGAAGAAGGCGAATCTGTATTTAAACAAGCCAACTTACTTAGGTATAGGCATTCTTGATTTAAGCAAGACTTTGATATATGATTTTCATTACAATTACATCAAACCAAAGTATGCAGATAAAGAAAAATTACTTTCAACTGATACAGACTCACTCGCCTATGAGATTAGAACAAAAGATTTTTACAAAGAAATAGCTCCTGATGTAGAGACAATGTTTGACTCCAGCAACTATCCTAAGGTTCATGATTCTGGGATTCCTACTGGAAAGATGACAAGAGAGTCATTCTAGAAGATGGAATAAGCACGTTAGCGATAGGTCACTATAGGTTAAGAAAGACTTTTTAATTTTTTAAAATTAAGAAGTCTACGATTTGTGTATAAAGTACGTGTTTTCACCAATCATAATCTCACCATTATTTTTGTTTAGTTGATAGGATATAGAACCAGGGTTTTTTCCAGCTGCTTTTGCAACTTTGTAGATACTTTTAAACTCCTGTTTTTCTCCTGTATTTTTGTTTACGAAAGTTATTGTTACAGGATTGATTATCTCTCCTCCACAGAAGCGTTCGTACTTTTTACTTGTGGGAATTGGTGTTATTCCCAATGCTAAACATGACTCAGCCTTGTTTTGTTTTCCATAATACTTAACTCCTGCTTCTCTTGCAAGTCTTTTTAGTTCACTCATTGTTGACATAATAAAGTTTATTCACTTTATTATATAAAAAATTTATTTAAAAGATTTAAATTATTTTGTGAAGCACCCACCCACCACCAAGTCCCATGAGTGAAACAACAACCAGTTGGTACTCTTTCATTTTATGTGAAGGTTTGTAGTAATCCTCTAGTTTTGGTTCTTCCGATTCCTCCAGTTCTCTTGTAATTATTCTAAGTTCTTCTAGAGCATGGTTTGTGTCGTTTATGTCTGCATTCGCATCGGATGCTTGTAGTCTGAGCATTTCTATCTTGTCCTTTTTCTTCACTTGTTCCTCGTACCACTTCTCTTTTGCTTTCGATAATTTTTCCAGTGCTTCGTTATGTCTTTTTATTTCTTTTTCATATCCACTGCGGGTCGAGTTTGCTAAAATAGCAAACTCCTGCAAATGCAACAGCATTGAATAATCCTCCAGCTATTACGCTTGCTATCTTTTATTCTTTATTTAAGATTTTTTGAATGGATCGGTGGGGAGCCATTTTTTGTCTAGTGCATATTTTACCATGAGGGATTCTGCACCAACAGCAGCAGACAGTTTGAGAGTTCCTTTCATGTTGTCGGGTGTTCCAAGTTTTTCACCAAGAACTTTTTTCGAAACCATTGAAACCCCCACTGCTCCAAGGGTAATGAGAACTGCATCGTAAATTTCATTTATGAATTCTTTTCTTTTGTTGTCATTATTATTATTATATGTCATTATTATTATATAGGAAAAGAATTAATCAAAGCTATCTAGTTTTGTTTTTTCAACATTCTTCTCAGGTTTCACAGATTTTACTTCTTTCACTGCTTTTTCAGGGCTTTCTCACTTCGTTCGCTGTCACGTTTGTAAGCAAAGTATAGACTAGCAACTGCAGCGACAACTCCTGCAATTCCAATGATGTATCTATATCTATATCCATCACCAACACAGTGATCCTCCGTATTCACAGAGCTCGCTACGCTCGCTTCTCTTGCTTTTCTTTCTTTTGCTTGCCTTGATATTGCAGCGAGTCTTTTTCCTGCTTCTACTTTTCTTGGATCTTTTATTTTCTCAGTCTTTTCAGCTTTTGTAATCTTTGGTGAATCGCTCATTTCTTTTATATATACGTTTCCTTAGTTTACTTGAAATTTAGTTGAAAGTTACTTAAAATTTGCTTGAGTAAAACTTAAGTAAGACTTAAATAAAACCTAAGTAAAACCTAAGTCTACTTGAATTTACTTGAAATTTACTTGAAAGTTACTTAAAATCTACTTGAGTAAAATCTGAGTAAAACTTAAGTAAAACTTAAGTAAAAGTTAAGTAAAACCTAAGTCTGCTTGAATTTACTTGAAATTTTATTTGAAATTTTCTTGAAAGTTACTTAAAATCTACTTGAGTAAAATCTAAGTAAAACTTAAGTAAAACCCAGTAAAAAATAAAGAGTGATGATGGAATTATTTGAAAAAGCTTACAACGAGTATATGCAAGTGAAAAAACAAAGTATGTGCAAACACAAAACTACAGTTGTTGAGGATAGTGCGTTTTTCTGTGTATCATGTGGTGAGGAAATTCATAAAATAATATCAACAGAAGAAGATTATTTAGAGATATTTGTGTATCGGTCTGGGTACGATAAAACCAAAAAATTTACTACACTCCTAGATGTGTTTATCAATATATATCAACAAATTTCATCCAAAGGTATGAAAATTATACATGACTTTGAGATTATATCAACAACTTATGGTAAGAGTAAGAGTAAGAGATTAATGGATCTAAACTTTACATTGTATCAGTTATGCAAGAAGAACGGTGTTGATGTTGACAAGTCAAAGTTTAAATTACCAAAGTCTAAGAAATCTCGTGAGAAACATGAAAATATTTACGAAGAGATTTTTAAAAAATTAGGGTGGAATTATACCAGTATACTTTGATTCATATTTTGCTAAGAAACTATCAATCGGAGGACAGGAGTCAGTCACCACATCATCCAGAAATCTTACTTCAGACATGAATATCTTTTCATCTGAAGGATTCCCTCTCAGCGAATTTCTAATGTGAATAAGTACATTCTCATAACTTGTATAAGCGAACTTACATCTCTCTACTTTGTTGTATACATTAGAGTTAGACATATACCCTTTGATCATAACAGCAGTACCTGTCAAAACACCAAGTACGATAGGGTTCAAGGTAACACCGCCTACTACAGCTACTGTGGAAGTTAATTCAATACTTGACATATTTGCAAGTAGCACTAGTCTTTTTAATCTCTTGTATTTCCACTTCTAACACACAGCTCGTTTGTGATAGTAGAAGTAGAGATCGAAAAGTTTTTGTTTTTCTTCTGTTGATAGATCTTTTGAAATATGATTAAATTTAATACCTGTCTTTTTCTTTGACATTTTATTATTTACAACAAATACTTTGATAAGAAGACTCTGCCAATTACTGATCCAACTAAAAAAACCTGTAGATGCGAATTTTGAACCCAAGGTGAACTTTGAACAGAAGGTGAACTTTGAACAGAATGCGAACTAGTTGACAACTCTTTGTGTGTACTTTGTAATTTTGTGCTGCTTTTCTCGTTCAAGCTATCTAAGTGACTTGTTACTCCAGAAACCTGGTGTATCTTTTTTGGTTGAGTACGGTGATCCCTTGTCGTTCAATAATAATTTATATTATTTAATCCGAATTTCATGGCTTTATCTGATACTTTCAACTTGTTGTTATATCCAGCTATTGGGGTTTTTAATGTAATTAGATCGCTAGGAATCAACCACAGAGTTGGACTAATAGCCATATTAAGAACGACGTTAGTCGCTGAAACCGCTTGATTCATATCGTTCACCCATGTTGATGTATCATAGTTTATAATGGAGTCCTCCACAATCTGTCTAAAAATTTTTTGTGTTTCTAATGAAGATGCTCCAAGTCCGTAAATACTCTGTTTTGCTGTAGCTTGAGCGCCAACTCGCCCAGTATACTGTAAACATACGCTTCGATGGATTGATTAAGTAGTTCAGTGACTTGGGTTGTTAATCAATCTGATTTCTTTGGAATGAATTTCTTATAGTCATAAACAAGGAAAAATTATACAAATCTTTAGGAAGAGTTGCAAAACTAAAAGCAGATAATATAAGGTTAAAAAATAACGAGAAACCTATCCATGAAGAAACAATATCCATCATTGATAAAAAGCTGAAGAAAGTGACCTGGGAAGACTCGAAAGCTTTAAGAAATGGGCAAAAGAAAATTTGTGGGTATATCAGCAGTCGCCATCTCTGTTGCTGGAATCATTACAACAATAGTAATCGGAGCGAGAAAAGCTTTAAAGTAAGGATCAAAGACAACGAGTAGTCTCGCAAAATCTATTGCAAACATTGCAAAGAAACTAGGATCGTTGATAGCACCTATACTAAATCTAATTGCACAGATTTTAACGTGGGGAGCAAAAGGTATTGAATTCCTTTCTAACAATTTATGGTTACTGGCTATTGCATTAGCTTATTTCGTATACGATCAGTACAAACAGAGAAAAAAGAAGTAAACTTTTTTACTATATATCATAAATGATGACAACAAGATCAAAAGATGTTTGTTATACTCATGCTCAAGCTAATCTACTCAGAAAAACTTTCTGAGCCCCTGACGGGAATCGAACCCGTAACCTCCAGATCGCCGGTGAGATGCTCTAACCATTGAGCTACATAGACTCAGATGGTGAGCGAAGGTTACCATCTATACGAACTAGTACATAAATGTAACCTTTTCTCACCATCTGAGTCTATGTAGCTCAATGGTTAGAGCATTTCACCGGCGATTAGAAGGTTACGCGTTCGATTCCCGTCAGGGGCTCAGAAAGTTTTTCTGAGTAGATTAGCTTGAGCATGCGTATAACAAACATCATATAACAACTAAGCTACCACATTTTCATAAGATCAAAAGAACTTGAACCTGGTTTTAGACGATCAACAATGTCTGAAATTAAGGGAACAAGAAGACGGCATGTTGTGACATTCAATCCTAACAAAACTAGTGCTGGCGAGGAAGTTTATATTGACATACCAAAACTCAAACCAGACACTTGTCTAGTCCCGGATTCACTTCACCTCCAGTTTGATTTTAAAACTGCAAATGCAATATCATGGTTTCGCAGCAATCTCAGCAAACTTCTTTGTGAAAGATTTATGGTGAAATTTGCGGGAGAAGTTGTTTATGATAACACTGGTGAAAGTTTATTTGGTGTTTACAAAGACCTCTGGAGAACATCAATCGAACGAGATGACATGATAGAATATGGAATTGCGAATGAAAATCTCAGAAAACTCATATCCAACGACGACTAGGGAGCAAAATCTGGTGACACATCCAAAGTCTCTGACGCTCTAATGTTCGAAGTGTATGGGACCAAATAAAGAGTAAAACTTGGAAAAATACTCGAAGACCATGGTCTGTACGTACCTCACAGCATGATTAATAATCTCAGTACTCTGCCTAAAGCAGCAGACATTATGGTTGCGCAGAGTTCTCAAACAGTTGGTGGATACACTCTTGAAAACCTCGAACTTGAATACGAAACCGTAGAGAACCAAGACCTGACAAGTGATGTCATCAGCAGATATCAAGAAGGTCGATCACTGTCATATGAGCACACAACTCCGATGAAAACGGTGGAGTGGGATAAAGACAACACCATAATTAATGAAACTATCAATCTCCCCCGGAAAAGTATGAGAGCTGTGATGATGTTATTCAGAAATAAAACAATTACAGACAGTGAACGATATGTTTACCCAAACATTGAAAGTGTCAAAGTCACCATCGAAGGAATTACAAATTCTGTATACAGTCAAGGAATTCCCAAGTCAAGATTCTTTGAGGAAGCAAATAGAATATTTAATCTTGACAAAGAAGAATCCATAACTCTTAGAGAATTCTTGAAAGAAAAATTTGCACTGGTCATTGATCTAAGAACTTTGAATGACAGATTTGTATGTGGAAATAGTAAAAAACTTGTCAATATACAATCTGGACTTCTGCTGGAAATTAAGAAAAAAGCAACAAGTGCAAACGTTACGTGTAAAATATATGTTTTGTCAGATGGTCTCGTAAACATTGTTAACAAAGACCTGGCGTCTGTGCAATATTAAATAAAATGGAGACACAATTCAATATGATCATGGTTGGAATCACATAATGTGGTAAAACTAGTTATCTTTTGGAAATGTTGGAAGCGGAATATTATAAACATTTTGATTATATATTTCTAATCTGTCCAACTTTTGAATGGAATAAAATCTATGAGAATTGGAAATATGACCGTGATAAAGATTATTTTGCAATACCTTGTAACCAAGACGATATAGAATTTTATCTAAAATTTGTGGTTAATTACGCTGCTGGAACAAATAGTTTAATCATTTTCGATGATTGTGCTAGCGGAAAGTGTGTCAAAAATAGAACTAGCGAACTTGTAAAACTTGCATTCTCAGCGCGGCACTTCAATCTGAGCACCATAGTAATCACCCAACCGCTGACATCGATCACAAAACCTCACATAGAAAATATTTCGAAACTAGTGACTTTTTGCAATCCAAACAAAAAAGACATGAATACCATAATAGAAGAATATGTAGATGTTTCGGACAAAAAAAGAGATGCTGTCAACGTTAACGAAGATGCTGAAAGAAAAAGAGCAGAACTGATCAAACTGTCTGAAGATGGGGAAATAGAACAATCTGTAAAAGTCATCAGAAAAGCTTCGGAAAAAACAATCAACAAAATCGATGCAGAGCAAGATGCAAAACAAGCTGACAAAGCAAACTCTATCCGAACAGATATGTTGATGAGTAGTTTCTCTGATCTTTTAGAAAAATTAGACGCTGCTGGAAGCAGTGAGGAATTGTGTAAGGAACTCAGGATCGACAAACTCTTAAGAAGAGACGTAAAATTTATCGTTGAAAGATTTTGTTACTCAATAGGGTTGTGATCAATGTTATACCATTTTCCCCCAAACGTTTATGATACATCAAAATAGTTTTCTCCTCCATAATTCCATTTTGAAATACAATCAATGCAATATCTCCTTTAAACATTCCAGTTCCAGCCAAATTCATAGAAAAATCAGTGAGTTTACTTCTACTATTATAATTCAAAGCTTCAATTTTCATTTTATCACTCACTTGTAAACCTGCTGAAGTAAAATTTGTTAATTTCACTCCATTACAATTAACAGAACTTTTATTAGTTCGTAGTGAACTATTATAATCCTAGTGTACGGACAAACTACACCATTTGTTGAGTAATCCTGCATTGGCTTTGTTTTTGCATGGTGCTATGGCATTACTAGAACCACCTATTTTTATATTTGCGTTAGTAGCGCTTGGAATAACAAGATCTCCAATTGATGAGAACCCTACATAACGATCATGTTGCCTGAAAAAACAGTTTCTTAACCAAAATGCGCTTCCATCAAAACCTCTCAATCTGTAAACCACCAAAAAATTCGTTATGTTTGGTGTACCAGATGATGGTCTCAAATCAAGGTTTAAATTAAAAATTTCTCCTCCATTGAATTCCATAAAATATCTGTTATTCACTCTGTTTGTTTTTGTACAAAGTTTGGGGTTTATGGTGTTATCACTTTGAGTAGCATCATTTTGAGATAATGATTGATCATAAAGATTAGATATTTTTCTAGTAGGTTTTATTAAAAGAAAGTTCGTTGTTGTTTGTTCTATCTATCTTGTAGAATCCTGTTGATTCTTTAAGTTCATTTAAAATAATTGTTTCCAAAAATAAACTGTTTATGTAATTCACGTTTGTGACGTCATATTTGCTGATTGGCTTATTTTTTATAATGGTTCGTTCAAAATGAGCTTTCCATTGGCTTCTCCTCCTTTTTGTTTGGATAAGTAGTCGTCATTGTTTTTATCATCATGATAGCCACAAAATAGACTCATTTCTTTATTACAAAAAATATTCATTTTCATAATTCTTTGGAGTTATGAAAATATTTTTTAAAAAATACACGTGAAAATCACGTGACAAAATATTGTGAACTAGTTTGAACTGGTTTATTCAAAGTCATTTTTATTGGAGACTTCAGAATTACTTTAAAGACTTTGACCTTGACCTTGGTAAATTTTTTTCAAAGTCATTTTTCTTGGAGGACTTTGGAAGACTTTGAAGACTTATTTTCTAAGTCGTTTTTGAAAGACTTTAAAAGGACTTGGGTGACTTAAAAGGGGGCGTGGCCAAACTGTCCTGGTTCCCGCATTTTACATCTACTGGCACTTCATGTAAACGAAGTAAAAACAACATATCTCTTGAGAAAAATACAGTTGGAATTCAATTTTTTCGTAAATCCGAATTAATTCAATTATAATGTTCGGATCCGACAAAAAGTGAGAAGTCCAATCAATCCGATCTGAAATCTAGTCATTTTGAAGTCCAAACTCCAATCGGATTCGGACTGTGTGGGATTATAGTTCGAATAAAAGTTTGAACTGATGTATTAACCTCTGTTACGGTCTTCATTTGCAAGTCGAAGATTGGCCATAGTGGATTTGGAGTGTAAGATTTGGAAATAGACACCTTAAGTATGATGACAAGATGACTATTTATTAAACCAGTTCCTTCTGGAACCAACACCAACAACAAAAGTTAATAACAAACAAATTACTTTAATGATATTATTATAAGTGAGGTTTACATTGTAATTAGAACATTCATAACACTTTTTTGCGGGGAGTATACTTGAAACCTTCAATTCCAGGGGTGCAAAATGGAATAAGAATTAATAAAAAGAATACTCTTAAAACAAGACTAGTGGCCAATCTCTTGACAAGCAACAGAACTGTGCACGAAAATTAGGGCCTGTTCACATGGTCCCGGTAAGCGAGCTGGCCCGCTAAGCGAGAAGATTAACTTCTTGTGTTCATGTGGTACTTTCTATCTCACCTCTCACCTACCGGGATGAAACTGGACACGTGTTCATGCACACGTAATAATTTAACAACTTGAGAATGGCGAAAATATTGATCGCATTTCACTGATCGAGTGCCGATTTTCGATCGTTAGGACGTGTGACGGAAAATCTTACTGTTCAATGTATAAAATAATTTAATAATCAACGTTTTTATGCATTTACATCACAAAACATCTCATCTCGGTAGGCGGGACGAACTGTTCATAAGGCAAATTTTTCATCCCGCTTACGGTCTGTTCATATGATCCCGGTAACCGGGCTGGCCCGCTTACCGAGGATCTCGCCTCACAGTTATTTTACTATTAAAATTTCTGTTGTGTTCATATGCGAAACCGGGCTGGCCCGCTTGCTGATATCTCGGATACGTCAGCCGAGATCATCAGTAAGCGGGATAAAAAAATTCGCAATATGAACAGTTCGTCCCGCCTATGTGTAGCCAGGTCTTGTCAAGGTCTGCTAATATAAAGACAAGTTACTCAGCAAAGGCCAAACCTTGACTTGCATCAGAAGTCACTGTTTTTCTGGCTTACTGTTTACAGTATACTTGTATGTCATAGCTGGATAACTTGCCTTGCCAAGAACTCGGCGATTAAAGTTTTGATGTCAGTAAGGCAAGATAAATTGGTCTCATGTGAACACTGCTTGGTGGGTGATTCGGATAATCAGGTTGAATTAGTTTTATATAATTTAAACGTAGAAATTTAAAACTCAGGACGCGGTTACTCCAAGGAAGATTACCACTTATCCTGAGTTAAAAAATTAATTGGCTCTTTTGTTTGTCAGTTTCTGCTTGCGACCTTGTTAATCTGGTGCAGTGCTCTGCCAACTGAGCTACGAAGGCCGTTGCCGAGAGCGTGGTCACGAAAATTTCCTTCACCCAATATAAATATCATTCCACCATCTCTTTGTGGAGAATCTTTCTGCTTTATCGAGATTCAAATCAAGTCGCTGTTCGAAATCAGTAAGCTGAAAGTGGGCCGAACAAAGCATGGAAGTGCTAGACGGCTTTCACTGCGAACGATTCCGTTGAACAAAACTAGTCCATTTACCACGAATGAAATTGTCGCTAGAGAAACGGTGCATAGACACTCCTTTAGTTTTTGAGTTGTTCATACAACTAACATTCCCCTGGCCGCCAGCAACGCAATAATCTCCGAGAGATTTCCTTTTTGATCGACCTTTTGGTATTTGCTACATTACAAACTACCTTCAAATACATGTGCGTATACAACCAGTGACGTCACGATGCCGATTTGGCCGCGTGTCGCAACGGGACAAAATTAAGTTCCAACTTCCAAGTGATCAACTTTAATGGCTTATAACATTCATTCAAAACATTGCATCGAAAAACGAAAGACTACATAATGATCAGCAAAATTTCCGCTACAAAATATGCCTATTTTCCGCATAAAAATATTTTCGTTTCATAAACACTTTAAGCGGTCTAGTTATATGGAAGCGAGTTACCCGTCTTTGGTTCTTATACACTGTGATTACGTGAATTCCTTATCGTTGGCGCTAAAGGGCGCCAAAACATAAAATTCATTTAAATCTTTTAAAAATGATGTTATAGTACCATCATAAAAATAGAAATTCCATCTCGGCTTGCCGAGTTACCCGACCAAGTATTTATATGGCAAAATATCTATCTGGCTTGGGCGAGATCCCGGCTCTTTTTGCCGAGATCTCGGCGAGGCTACTTACCCGCTTGTGTCATATAAACAGTCAACCGGGAAAGCCATTAATCTCCTATTGTGACAGGGATCTCGCCTTCGCCAAATAACTCGGCTAGCCGGTTAACTCGCCTCCATATAAACAGGCCCTAAAACCGTTCTATTTCAGAATCATCTCCAGAGTAATATGAAACGATAATTCACAATTATCCTGCACTACTGAAGCCAACTGAAAAAGTTGACTCGAGCGGGGTTTGAACGCGCAACTTTTCCAGTTGACTTCAGCAGTGTAGGATAATTGTGAATTTGTCTTTTGACACTACTTTTAGATTGGCTGCACTACTTCAGATTGAACACAAATATGTCGTTTTCCAGAGCAGTCCATCTCTCCCTGACAAGATTTTGTCAACTGCCAAACTTATTGACAGAGACTGGACACCTTGTCGGGTCTGCTTGTTATATATTTCACGTTCTTGTTACATGTTATTTCACCTATTTCACAATATTAAAAAGTACTTCTATGATTATGTAATATAAGTTCGAGGTTGGTTATTCTGAAGATAAAAATTATATCTAGAAATATAAAAGTTAAATTTTACTTCTAGTAGTGAACACTTGTAGATGAATTTATGATAGTAAATAAATTTATTTTATTTTGTTGCGTAAATTTAACATCAGAATCATATATTCATGTATAAGTGTATATATATATATACTTCACGTTGTAAGCGTATGAGGCTTTTGTGTTTTATTACTCAATCCTCTACGGCACTAGGCTTGAAAAAATACTACCGGTTCCGGTGTTTGCACGGTACCGTGCAGCTTTGGAACCTGGCAGGTTAAAAAACAAGACCTGAATTTTTCAGTGCTCGAATCAGCTTGGTTAGCCGTACGCGAATTCATCCGGTTCGGTGGATCCATTTGTACGGACACGGTACACAAACGTATTATGAGTACGTTTTTGGCGTTTTCATACATGCGGTTTCAAGTGCGATTTTTCATTTATTTAAAGAGAATTTGTTTGTAACCTCATACGGAACTTCACACGGTTGCGGCTAGGTCGCTACATGGTCCGATTATTAAAATCAGGTCCGCAAGTCATATTCGCATACATGCCCGTATCCGTACATTTGGAAACACCTCTGATGTTTCCAGTCATCGAGATTTTTACCGTATTCGTACAAGTATTCGTATCCGCACAATAAAAACTTAGCTTAAATCCGTTTGACTTAAAACAATACACGGTTTGTTGGGTTTATATTTCATATTGTCTAAATGGAAACAAATACTCTGAACTGACATCACTGTTGTATTATCAAATTCAAGGTGACTTCTTTATTAAAATGGGATATTAAAAAATCGATAATTGTTGGAGTGTCTGTGTAATTGTAATGAATAACGTAATTTCAAGCGGAAAAATGCTTTATATAAACACGAGTGGCACCAAAGTGTTTTCAGGGTTTTTACCGGATAAATAGCGTATAAATTGGAAAATAAGCAAGGTTTTCTCCAGTTGTCTTGACGTCATCCATGTCTCTGCACTCTGGTGTAAGACAAAAATGACGTCAGCCGTTTCTCTACTCTTAAAGAAAGTGAGACTCGTCCAATCAAAGCGTCGGTCGAATACGTATTATTTTGTGGAAACTTATGGTAAACTATTTTAGGAAAAATTCAATACATTTCTCTTTTTCGAAGCGCTAGATTAGAAACAAGTTGAGTGAATATGCATTCCCATGTCCTTTTTATTTATATGTATAGGTTATATACCAAGACTGAGGCCTCATTTGAAGACCGTTTTTAAAAAATTAATCGCTAATTTGAGACAATTTTTGATGCAATATTGAATTAAAAATGAAGTGAAATTTATACTAAAACAATTAAACAAAATCCAGAACCAGCCGACAACTTAAAGAAATAAAGGAAGAAACAAACTCCAAACATGAGTGTCACCTTGATAACTCAAGATATGAGCTAAAATCAAGAGAGTTACAATGGAATTGCGATATTTCGTCTTTATTTCAAAGACATGATTTTTTTGTAATCTTTGTAATATCACAAGTCCATTGTAACTATCTTGATTTTAGCTCATATCTTGAATTATCAAGATGACACTCCTGTTCGGAGTTTGTTTCTTCCACAATTAAACAATTCGTCCTAGTTTGGTATGAGCAATAGTAACCTCGGTCTGCCTACAGAAAACGCGTGCCCGTTCGTCGAATTGTTAAATGTAGCTACAGAAGTGAGACAAATATACTTAGTTATATAGGAATGCCTAACGTGAAGTAGATTTTTTATACAGCTTGGTTCGGAAATTCACCTATCAACAAACTGATGACATGATCTTCCCTGAAAACAAGTTTCCAAATCCACACATTTGAGTCAGTAACATTCAAATTATGAGCTAACAGTTTGCAAAGGTTATGCTTCAATTGAAATACAACCATGCACACCCATATGACGCGCCATATATTTCAATATTCTAATACTTATTTTATTATTCATTATTTATTTTATTAACTTGCTTAATTTGGTTATTCTCATGCGAATTACTTTATTCGAATGTGTGAATTAATTTATTTGCACTTGAGAATTTATTTTATTCAAATCGTCTGAATTATTTTATTCACATCGCTCGATTTATTTTATTCGAATCATGATGCATTGCGGCCTTTGGGAGTACTGGCAGCAGATGGTGCCAGTTTGCCAATATGGCGGATAGAGTAAACAACGTGTCAGCGATGTGCCGTCAAGCTGCGGAGGCTTTAAAGGCTTTATCGAGCTTGACGAATGGGGATATTGAACGTGTTGCACGTATAACGAACGATCAAAGTCGTCAGAGTCCTGGTAGCACTGGCAGTGATTTCGAAGCGACATCATTGCGTTGTAAACTCGCCTCACATATGATCGAACTTGGAGGTTCTCTTGTAATTCCGTAGCATAACCACATCTCCAATTTGAAATTCTGAGGGTATTCTGTATTTCGATGCATTAATTCTCTCCTGACGATCCTACTTCATTGCTTTATCCTCATTTCTAGCCTCTTCCACTCGCTCTGCTGATATAGATTTCCTAGGGAAAGCGCTCTTAAATCCATCTCTGAAAAACATAGCAGTGGGTGGAATACCAGTAGCTGAGTGTGGAGTATCTCGATAATTACTCAACAAGTCATTCTGGGTTCTTTCTCTAAAGACCGCTTGCAGTGTGCTATTGTCATGGTTTTTCCAAGGGGTTTCATGAATGTTTCCACAGGATTAGCAGATGGATGCAATGGGAATATCTTCTTCAATTTGATGTCTCGTTTTTGAGCAAATTCTTCCATAGCTTGAAAATTGAATGGTGGCCCATTGTCAAACAGCTGATAGTCTGGATTTCCATACGAATTATATATATCAGCCATTGCCGGAAGAACGTGGGATGCTTTAGTCGAGGCACCCAACTTCGCTGCTGGGAATCTAGAGATCAGGTCCTATACCACTACTATATGTTTTGAAGATGGCATAGGACCAAACAAATCAACTGCAAATGTCTCCCAGCACTTGCTTGGTACCTCATGTGCTGTTATTTGTTCACAAGTCTTCTTATCACCAAACATGTGGCATTCCTTGCAGCTCTCAACGAACTTCTTAGCTTTTGCATACATGTTGTGGAAGAAGTGATATCTTAGACGCCTTTCAATCCCACTCTGGCCAGGGTGACTTCCTCTATGGGCAAGCTGAATTGCTGTATCTTGCAGATCCTCCAGCAGGATGATTCTTTCTCCTTTAAACATAATCCCATTTCCGGCGATGGTTATTTCTGGAATGAGTTGCTCGAACTTTCTTAATTTATGTTCAGCAGATTTTGGTATCCAAGCCTGGCCTCTTTCTATAATCTTTGTAAGATCCTTTAATGTTTTATCCATCTTTGTATATCTCGCAATGTTAGTAACCGGCGTAATGTGTAGCAAGTACAAAAGACTATTAAGCTCTTCCGCTTCTTTCCGCTCTTCGTTTGTCATTCTCTGTAGAGGTTTAGCTCTCCTTGACGTAAAATCAACTTGGCTGAGCTTTCCTTCTTGGTACACAACCTCATGTCTTATGTCTTGATGTTTGAGCTTGATACGATCAGTGCGGATAGAACCTCTTTTGTTATTAGTGAAGATAGAGCAAAGCGGTTTGTCATCCGTTACTATGTAGATGGTCTGAGGTGCTCCTACCAGGTAGTTGCAGAACCTTCTTAACCCAAAATCTAGACTTGTAGCCTCCAAATCGAGTTAGGGATATTTTGCGTCTGCTTGGCTGGTCGTCCTGGGTGCAAATGCGACTGGTTTTGCCTCTCTTACGCTGTTTCCTTGAGCCAGCATCGCTCCCAGTCCCGTTAGATGAGCGTCTACGAATACATACGTGGGTTTACTCATAGCGAAGTATCTAAGAAGTACATCTTTCTGGAATGCATCAATCAATCCTTGGAAGCATATCTGGAGTTCCTTGTCCCAGACAAATCTTGCTCTCCCTTTTGTCAACTCTCGAAGTTTTGCCGACCTCAGGGCAAAATTGGGAATAAAATCCGAATTCGACTGCATCATGCATAAGAAGCTGATCAATTCTTCCTTACTAGACGGAGCAGTAAGATATATGCAAGTGCTTCCACTGTCGATGGATCCGGTCTGACCCCATGTTCTCCGCAGATCATCCACCAAAACAAAATTTCCTTCTTCCCAAATTGACACATTTTTGCATTTAGTGTAAGGCCTGCATCAGAGATGGCCTGCATGCTGACCGGTCATGATCTTTGTCCGTCATGGCAGCTACAATGAGGTCATCATGTATTAAATGCACATATGGGATATGTGCAAATATAGGAAGAAGTGCAGCATTTAATTCTCCTTGAGATGGTTTGAGACCCATCGTTAAACGCTTATACCGATACAACTTATCCTTGGCGTGAAATACGTCAAGTACCTTGACTCAGGCTCTAATTCAATCTTATAGAAAGCTGATTTGAAATCCATCTTTGAAAAGACTCGACATCCAGATAACTTTGCTGTAATATCTTCATGTCGAGGGATAGTGTGGTTTGTTGGGTGTAAGGCCTTGTTTACGTTGCGGGCATCCATTGTAACCCGAATACTACCATCGTCCTTTGGTGCCAAAACCGAATTTGCAGCCCAGGGCGCTGGTTCATCTCTGGGGTGTTCCTCAATGATATCTTGATGGATCATATCTTCTATTGCCTTCTGGGCTCTTTCTTTCAGGTGATATGGAAATGATCTTGGGGGTACGTGGACTGGTTTGACTTTCTTGTTTACATGTAATTTAACCTGGAGGTTATGAAGCTTGCAAATGCCCTTGAAATCCTGTGGATACTTAATAAGTATTTCTTGGAGATCCCTTTATTTCCAGCCTCTATCGTAAGAATAGGTTGGAATGCATCTAGGTAGGCGTTGAAATCGATGATACCAAGCTGCAATGCCACCTTCCCTGCTAATATTGGCTCGCAAGACCCTGAGATGATATGCGAAACGACTGGAACAGATGTTTGTCTAGATGTAACTGCACATCTAGCTTGGCCATGCACTGGTATAGGGGTGCTCCTGTATGGTTTTATCATTACTTTTGAGGCGATCATTTTTCCCAACATATTCCACCTTTTAGCTTGAACAGTTCCACAGACACTAACTTGTGCACCTGTGTCGATTATCACTGAAGCAAGGCAATTAATCACTGTCAGTTGTGTTATAAAATCAGTCTTATTTTGTATTCGTGATGACATCTTTGGTTTAACTGATCTCGTCGATGCCTTGATTCTAAACAGGTTAATGCTATATACTCCATTTTATTCACTCTCATCTTCAGGCTGAACTTGCCGGAGATCTTCAGAACTCTGAAAAACTTTTCCAAAGTGTCCAGCTTTGCCACATTTGTTGCATCTCACATTTCTTGCTGGGCATACTGCTTTGTGTTTCATAATGGGGCCAGTTACTTGATTTCCACAGTTATAACATATTGTTTTCTTCACTGTTCTTTGCGCTATGTCCCTTTTCTTCATAGGTAAATACGTGAATTTACCTAATTTATTGATGGATTCTCTTGTTATCTCAGCTTCACCTCTCAGTGCACTTTCTATTTTCATGCCTTCACGTCTTAAGTTAGTAAGATCCCAAGAGCATTTCAGTGCTTCTTCTCGTATTTTGTTGTTATGTGTACCAATTACTATTTGATCCTTGACTGCTATCATTCCTGCTGAACAATTATCATGGTTACATTTAAACTGGCAGTGCTTAGTCTTCTTTTCAACCCGGTTATAGAAGGCCGGGAAGGATTCTTGGTCTTGTTGTGTTAATGCTCGAAAATGAAAGTTCTTAAGTGTCAGAGTTTCTGTCGGTTTATAGAATTCTTGCATTTTCCTCACAAATTCTGGCCATTTTGCATTATTTCTAGTTGATTCATGAGGCTCTGCCACTTGCCAATCGGAATATAATCGCTTCGATGCATAACATTCCCAAGAATTTCGATGCTTTGTCTTTAGCTCGCCATTCATTCCGAATTTTATCATATTGAGCCACTGTTGGCTTGGGCTGAGTGTTATCTCGAGCTACGTTCTCAACTTTCCATCTCTCTACAGCTGCATCTATTGATACTTTCGGAGGGTCTGGATATTGAGCATTATATCTTAACTCAAATGTTTGTATAATTGGAGGAATGCCTTTAAGGTATCTTCTGGATGTTTATCTGAGTCAAAGAACAGTTGTTGACTTACTTCGTTGAAATACATATTTTCTGACGTTGGTAGTTTAACCAGAGCTACTATTTTATGTTTTAAACAGTGACCGTAGTCACTACACTGTTCACTTGTTGTATAGGTTCGATTTTCCATTCGTCGCCATTAATATAAGTCCAGATATCCTTTAATTTCTCTCTTCCCCTATACACATTTACTCCTTACACGACTCCATGCTTGAATCTCCTTTTTCTCCGTCCAGCGGTCTCTTACATATGTGTTTTCCTAGAATACTCGGTATAATACAAATATAAAGTGCCACACGCTCCTTGCGATAATTGATGAAAATGCCAACTGGATATCTTTATTTCCACGTTTGATAGCTTTTCCAAGGTCAGCAACAGATTGTGCCAACTTGTTTGGGGATTTGCTTTTGAGGTCTTTGTACTGGGTGGACACTGCCGTGGACTTGCTTACGTTTAGTGTTTCCTTTCTGAGTTTGCCAGATTGAGTTCCGCTGTGGAGGTTCCACTTCGCACTTCTCTGCTTGTATGATTTTTAAAATGTGACCAAGTGAACCTTCTCATTTTCGCTGTTCTTTACTTTTGTGTTCAAGTCAGACATAATATACGACAGATTAGCAATCCTTTCTTTCAATGCTTCATTTTCCTTCTTTAGTGCTTGATTTTCCTTTCGGAGAGTAACTGTCAGTTCATTGTCATGCAATCTGATTTGTAATCTTTTTCCCTCCTTCTAGTCATATATTTTGCTTGTTAAAGCGTTAACTTTGCTGTTTATGTCCGTACCCAAATTCTCAAATTTTTGCTCTAAATATTTAAAAGCCGTCGTGATAAGTGCGTTCAGTGTTTGGTCTTTAGAGGATTGCAAGTTTCTTTTCAGACTAGCGTAGTTTGATCTGTCTTCAATAACAAATACCTCTCCGTCGGCGCCATTGTCTTCGATGTCTTCGTTCAATTCTTTTTCTTTCATTTTCAATTTCATTTCTGTGGTTTATAAGCACAGAACCCAAAGGTGTTGATATTTTCTTTAGATATTTCTTCAGAAATCTGTAATTTAGAGTGTGATTAAAAGTAACTTTTTGGATGAGTTGTACATGGCTCAGTGGATCTGACTTCAATGTCAAGTATTTGCAATTAATCACTATACAGTTACAACTGAGATTTCTATGTTAAAGCTACTCCATCTCGGTAACCATGAAAAAAATATAAAAATCTTTGGTAAAAAAAGTTCACATTTACCCTTGGCCTCTTTGCGGGACCAGTATATAAAGGATGCGAGCAAAAGTAAACGTTAGCTTTGCTTCTAGATTCTAGGCATGTTTTGGTTCCAGGTTTGTGCTCTCCACTTTTTTGCTTTCTTCATCAAATACTCCATACAAACGTTTAGGACGAGGAACCAGTGTTGTGCTGTGAGACCAGTTTGCAGAGCAAGCTCAGAAATTCTGGTTACACATCCCAGCAATGTGGTGTGCACAACTGCTGGAATTTGACGGCGTTGTGAACACACGAAGCTGGCCATTAGTTACACATTTGTATTGTGGTGAATTTTTTGCGTTCTCACGAATTATAGTTCATTTATTGCTCGAAAAAATGGAGAGTTTTAAATTCTTAAATATTTAAACAATTCCTTATATTTCGACTTTGAAAACGGGTAGTCCAGTATGTCCACAGTTTGCCCACATCACGAAAAAAACTACATCGAAGGTTTGCACAAATTTTTCTTTGTTTCCCTTTTTGGTCATGCTTGAAACATTTTTCCACAACAATAAATGTATATTTGACGAATTTTTAAAATTATCTTTTTTGTACTTACTTGGGAAACGGTAGTAGGACGCAGGGGCGTGGCGAACAAGTCAGGATTGGAGGGCGTCATGCGAAAATGACCAACTTTTTCAATGAGAATGACCAACTTTTCTTTCTTCTACGAAGTAAAATTTTACCTTTATTATTGTTGGTATAGCAGAAGATTTGGGCAAATAAGCATAGAAGCTTATTGACAATCAATGTACAACTAACGATGAGAGTCTAACTAGTATATTTAATTGAACTATAATTCAATAAAAATTGTTTATTATAGAATGACTTACCCGTATGCATCTTCATAACCAATGTAGAAAACAAACCTTGTATAATAAATATCAATAATTCATCAATCGAATGACTCGCTGATTTAAATTTGTATCGAAATAAATGCATGCGAGGTTTTTTGAGCCTTACGTTCTAGGTGGTCTGCGGCGTGCATGTGACAATACTTCATTACAGCTTACAATTTTAATAAAAACAAATTCGACCAATTTTCAACGGTGTATCTAGTATATTTTTAATTGTCAGCATATTTACTCTCATTATTATGACCAATCAAAGGATTACAGTAAGTAATCAAAGGATTACAGGTTCGACCCAAATCTGCGGCTTTCAAATCATTTTTCTGGGTAAACGAGCTTGACAAACGTATGCCCATATATCAACTAAGATATTTTGATCCTCAATCTGTCGAATTCATAAGTACGATTAAGTCAAATACCGCTTCATCTGTATATGCACCCTCGGA
>JBAHVQ010000323.1:1449107-1468342 GCA_036872915.1 Nanipora kamurai | reverse complement strand
ATTGTGTTTTCAACTTCGATTCATGTATATTCGACTTCGACTGTAATTATTTTCGATTTCAGTTCAAATATTTTTTTTCATATTTTTGTCCGCAACGGAACGCCATACCTTTTAGAAAGAATATGAAATGATATTTATTATTTTTGAGTGTCAGAATCAAACCCGCGAGATCGATTCCTAGCCGGAAGCCCTAGAGTAGCGTTTTTCACTACTGGTTTCAGTTGAGTCTTAAAATTCATTATTCCGACACTCGTAAATTTCCTCTACCAATAATAAATATCATTTCATGTTGTCGAGTGAAAATGCCAAATATTCCTTGAATATACCCTTCATTTTTTGGAAGAAGTTGCCAAAATAGGACCACGAAATAGTATGTCCATGAATGCGTGTGTTTGTGCTCGTGCTACAGGTATACATATGCAAAAAGTAAAAATTTAGTGTAGTCAGCAATTTTGAAACTTTTTGCATAAAGATAATGACATGACTACTCTCGGAAAAAGTAGCATTCTGAATTTCCAGCCTTTAGACGACCAACGAACGTTCGTCAAGCTCGTTTCCTGAGCAAATTTCTTAGCAAATTTTTTGACGGGAATCGAACCCGCAACCTTTTGATGACCGGTGAGACGCTCTAACCATTGAACTACCAAGACTCAGACGGTGGGCTAAGGTGCAGGTTGGTCATATGCACTGCCTAAGCGGAAGTCATGCATGATATAATAATGTCATATCGTGACTTCCGAACAAGCAGTACATATGACAAACGTGCACCTTAGCTCACCATCTGAGTCTTGGTAGCTCAATGGTTAGAGCGTCTCACCGGTTATCAGAAGGTTGCGGGTTTGATTCCCGTCTGAGACCTCAGAAGTCGTTTTTCTGAGAAAACGAGCTTGACGAACGTTCGTTGGTCCTGTACTATAGACCAAGCTCCCACATGAACCAGATTATAGCTCAGCATTTGTTATTTACAATCTTTACGTGGAAATTTAAGAAACCAAGGTTTGTGATAAAAGTATGATTAAATTTTATCAGGACGTTACCCTTATTTTACCAGTCGAGAAAATAATGTTTTCAGCAAATTAATTGTCTAAAGCTTTGGTTTCTCAAAATTTCTGTAAAAATGGTTGCATTCTCTAAGTGGAGTAAACACCACTCAACATGTGTACATTCTCAATAGCTTGAAATATTCAATAAAATTCTGAATTCTTTGACGAGGGGTCATTTTCAAGCAACCACTTTGCAGGCATAGGTAGACCCCTACACTGGTTTAAGTACTCTGGTTCACACATACGATAGAGATTACACATACGAGTCTCTGAGCTCCGATTCCCATCGATTAGCTCCTGCCATAACTTTATTCAACTCCGACGAGATCCGGTTTCTGTTCGAATTTAATTCCGGAGGAACCATATTCCGTATGACCTTTTTTAGTGCACCAAACTGCAGCTTTACTGTTTATCAGTGATAATTCGGTTTTCTTCCCGCCAGGCATAAGATGGTCGTTCGACTACAAAAGATGATGCAATCTCATTGTGAGGAAGCTCTGTCGTTGCTGGTGGCGAACACGGTGAACATTGGTGGAAGGAAGACTTTTGATGATGACGATGACGGTGTGGTAAGTATTGGTTCTTTCAAGGCTGTGAATTGTTACGGGAATGCAATATAAGGCATTTGCCACTGCAAGATTGTCACAGCTATCTCGCTCATCCCCACTCTGGCCCTTCAGGAGTTTGTACTAATACCATACAATTTTTCTCAGCGGAGGAACACATCAGGGTTTTGAGCGATAATCAACCTGTATGAAAGTCAAAGGCTACGTTCCATTTAAGAACGCTTCGACTCATCGTTTATCCCTTTCATGCAATCTTTCTTTCGCACAAAAAGGTTTTCTTCCAAGAGAAGATTTGGTTGGAGTTGGGTGGTAGAGAAATGTTCGGTACGGTCTGCAGGTACGCTTACTGGAAGGCGACCGTCGTCGAACTGTGCCCGTTCGGAGGGAATTGATTATATTCATGAAACAATGACATGAGAGAGTAACCGTGGTGGAATGAGATATAAATTGTAGAGAAAAGTTGATTAAGGAACTGCAAGATAAAATTGACCGACATCGAAATAAATGGGGAGTAGAGCGGTGCTTATGGCTGATATGCAATGACGCGTTTTCATACGTGCATATCACTTGCGTAAATGTTGCAACCTGATTAACTTTTCCATACGTATTACCTACATTAATAAAAACGCAACATTTTAATAATGCGTTTGAATAAGTGTGTATTGATTGATGTTGGGCTTATATACGTAAAGACTAAATAGATTTCAATTTTTCCGCACATAACACGAACGTAGAAAAATGCAACACTGGAAATTAGCCTTTAAATAGTTCATAGTCTTCAGACTATTGTGATGCTTGCGAAGGCTTTTTCATAATGGACTATTACCAGAAATTATAGGCAAAATGACATACGTTTGGGCTGACTTTCAGATGGTCCTTAGAAAATAACATTACACTGTTAACAGTTAATTATTTACATCGGAGATATTAAACTGACTCTACTTATCGAGTTTTTCCTTACTACTTGTTGACCTTGTTATCTAAGCAAGAACGACTTTCAAGCCGATTAATTCCTTCTAAGTGTACATGGCGAAATATGTAATTCAGCGCTATTGATGGTTCACGCCATGTAAACTAATTATCGGCGAAGCTTTGCTTTTATGCTCTGACGAAGTTCCGAATCAACGGGACGATAGCTTAACTGACAATAAACTTACATGGTATATACCACAAATAGTGTTGAATTACTGGCGTAGAAGTTTTTCGGTGTCCGAGTTAAGATTTATGTAGATCAGTAGTGAAAATAATCAATGAATTAAATGAATTGCAATGGGATTTTGTTTTAAATTTTTAATAAGAACATCACGTGGAAGGAAACTATCAACTCTTATCCATAAAACAAGATAACAAAGTTTTCAAATCTTTCATGCGTCTGATTCATCTAATATTTATATTTTCCGTTTCACCATTTAGACTTGGATGACCACACAAACACCTGCCTTGGTTACAAGTACGTCTCGTGTGGGAATCCCTCGTGTACCACCACACGGTATACCATCTGTACCTGCTGGCGAGCGCAGCGACGTAATAAATTCCTCTGTTATTAGTAACACAAGACAAAACCAAGTTCAGGTTTCGAACGAGCCTTGGATGAGCACCCAAACAGTCACTCACAATGCCCATGATTCTGAACACGCCTGGATAAAGTTATCTCCAATGAAGGAAGACCTTGGTCAAACGCAGAACGCGGCTTACTCGGATATTCATGTGATCACCAAACCACCGGAACAATATTATTCTCAGGAATACAATGATGAGGTACAAGGAAGCGTTAATGGGGACAGATACGACTTGGATGTTGTTTCTATTTCTATAGTGTTGTAGTTAGCGTGGAGTATACCACTCGGGAATACTGGCCATCATAAAAGTGAAGGAAAGGTGGTACACTCGCGCAAGATATGTCACACGATCATTTTAATTCGAGCTTCATTTTTTGTTCTTCCTCAATATTTTCCAGGGAGGATACATTGAGCTAAGTCCATCCACCACTAGTGAAAGTTTGGCGGAGCAGACTGTTGAAGAAGAACACGAAACGGAAATAACAAAGTACGATATGCTGTTATTGAGACGAGATTATTGCGGGGGAATGGTTATTTTTGTTTCATATTAGTGCCTTTGTTATTCGTCTTTTTAGTTATTCTATTTGTCTTTTCATGTTTTTGTTGACTTTCGTGCATTTTTTTTTGGTTTTGTTGTTTTATTTGGAATAGGGGAGGAAGGTTTGTAAACCAGTGGTATGTTAGCAGCAACAAACCATGTTTCGACGGTAAATTTTAGGTTTTCATGTCTTTGAACCAAAAAAACTGCTTGTGTGTATACGGATTAGTGCCACCGGTGGCAGTCAGAATTTGGGCTAATAAGGACTTTTTTAAGTATCTGTCCAATATTTTTAAAAAAATCTCTCATGACTGTGAATCTCAAGTGCGATTCTTCTGTGGAGCATTCATGCAGCGGAGTAAAATTGTTCCGCAATGAGTTAAACAGATGTGAACTGCTCGTGAGCTGGTCAAAGTTTGCCATGATTGGTTAGCCAATTAAGTGCACCCATCAAGTCTCACTATGATTGGATAGCCAATTATGTGTACTGGTTGTGAACTGATCAGAACATTGTAAACAAATTCTTGAGCGATGGCGTAATAATTACCTGAGCGGAGAGGTCCTATTTTTCGTAAAGACCAATGTTCATCTTTTAATACCGAAACAGTGTGTAAAGAGATCCCTAAATTTTCAAATGCGGAGTAGTTTCGATTTATTTTTGATATCTGGAAGCCAGATCTTTTTTTCAAAAAAGCGGCGGCCGACTTCAAAGATTTAAAACACGAGTGGTTCAACTCTTAAATCTTTAAACCAGACTGATTTTGACACTCGTGGTTTGTTTAATCCAAATACTTAGTTGGTTCATTCTGTTTACCTTGCATCTATTTTGGAATGAATGGAAAGATTGTTTAATCCAAATACTTAGATGGTTCATTCTGTTTGAATTGCGTCTATTTTGGAATGGAGTCTGGAAAGAATGACGCTATGTTTGATTAGCTAATTCCGATCACCGCATTATCTTTGGACTTCTTCGGTGAATCTTTCTGAAAATTGGTATGAGGTTAAGTATTGCATTAAAAAATAAAACATCAATATATCAAGGTAGATTGTCAAAGTAGTGTTTTAGCAATAGACTTAGTGGATTTGAAAAAATTCTGTCTTATGAAAACTTGTGAAAATTAGGTATGCTTTTAAGCTTGCATTCCTAACCATATTTAGTTACCAATCTCTATTAAAAATTACCCTAAGGAGCCTCCTTAAGTTGGATTTTCCGAGCATATTGTTCCCAATTGACTCGTTAGCTCAACTGGTAGGGCAGTGGTCCGGAAACTCGTAGATACAATTTTGAATTCCGCTTGAACCGTTTTATCAAATTGACCTTCAAAGTGTAAGTTAATCATGGAATCTCCTCGTAGAATCCAGAAGTTGTGCTTGAAATCCAATCCTTCAATCTGCGGGCCCAAAATTCTAAGCACGTAACATCATGTCAATTTCTTAAAGACAATCTAAGTCGAGCTCTGTTTTTTCTTCAATATTTTACGCGTATTGACCATTTCGTTATTGTGTATCTCCCCCGGATTTTTGTTACTTTTTTCTTTCAGTCTACCATTAAATCTGAGTACTGATGTACTGAAGATGCTTCAGCAGCAACAATCGAGACAAACCGAACTTAATCACTACGTTCGCCAGGTATAATAAGTTTTCTCGCTTTACTTTAACTTCGGATAATTTATAACAATTGACAATCTAACTGCATGAAATGTAGTACCGTGAGGTAATACATATTAAGGAAGGTTCGGTAATTTAAGTTAAGACTCTATGCTAACAAAAAACAATTGTAAAGTATGTTGAGCTAATTAGCCAAGTATTGTTATCAGAAAATTTGGTGTAGTCGCTCTTAGTTTAATTTTGCTCACGTTTAGTTTGCGTCAGTTTAGTTAAATGTAGTTTGGTAGACCAAATAGCTTTGTTTAATTACATTTAGTTTAGTTCATTGTGATTAGTTCACTTGATTTGTTAGTAGTTCGTTTGGTTTGTTAGGTCAAATATAGGCCAGTGACAAATACTAGGGAGAAAAAGTACTAAAACGAGATAACAAGAAAGTGACTGAACTATGAAAACTGCGTCCAATTTGCATGGTTGCATGAAACAGATTTCTCCATATTCGACGATATGTGTAAGCCCAATGCCCTTTGTGAAAGGCTTATTTCCTAGAACTGCACTATCATTCACGTGCGTGAAGTGTCCAAAGCACAACACTTTTCAGGACTGATTCGCACGGCAGCACTTCATTGTGATCAATTCCCATTAACCGTAACTGATTTGTTAATTCTTTAAAAGCTATTTATCGTTTGCTACCAATCCCTTGATATTCAAACGACAGTGAAACGGTGGCCATGTTGGTGCCACATACAACAGAAGCTAATGAGATTCTTTTGTTAAAGTTCCACCAACATGGCGGCCATGACGCCACGTGCAAACCATCAATTACTGGCCCCAGTTTTTCAATCTCCTTGTTATTTTACTTTTACGTTTGTCTTAATATATTTATAGCTTTTGAAAAAATCCCCAAGCAGTGCTAGTGGAGGGGAGTTAGCAGACTTGGCCACTTCAAACATGGCATCCACCTCAGTTGTTCGTCATGGTATGTTCGAAGCTTATAATTCTATTCGGAACAGTTAAAGCTGATCCACATGGTGTACCTGTGCCAACTAGTGTTCATGCAATTAAATTAGAAGCAATTAGAAGACATGAATTGTGCTATTAAGAGATAATTGCATACACCAGAGTGAAGAATCTTCTTAGTCCGTCTGCTAAGAGACAAAAAAAACATGGAATTGTTCGTTTTTAGATGAAAGCAGGAAAGTTGGCACAATTACTTACCTCTTTGTACTTAACAAACAAAAAACATCTCCTTTGATACGCATTTTCACAATCGATTCAAAAACGCTTCAACATGAAAGAAAGGCTGGACGAACCTTTTTGTTGTTCAAAGGTATTTAAATGTTGTTTTTAAAAATTACCTTATCAATACAATTTCGTAATATAAACAGATGTATAACATGATTGGTTACGTGACCTGGAAAAAGCTATTTTTTCGGATAGTATCCTTTACCTGTGAATACACTTCCTACAGTTGAAATGTAATTATTTTAAAATGCATGAAAAATCTAATATGCCTCAACTACACTATATTTTTAATGTGACTGAATGCCACAATCGAGTCATGTGAATTGTTCTTTGGAGGTGGCTCCCTACAATTTTCTTTTATTTAAAATACCCTTGAAACACAACCGTATTAAACATAAAAGGACATCGAGAGCTATAACTGCTTTTCATATCCATACATGCCCATCCAAACTGCGCATGCTCCACAAGTTTATTAATCAGAAGGTTATCAGAAGTTTACAGGTTCGATTTCCGTCAAGGGCTCAGGTAACTTTTCTGGGCTAATAAGCTTGAGGAGCATGCGTGATTTCGATCTACATACGCCAAGCTTTCACATGGTGCACAACATCTGCCAATTTAGATGCATGCATATATATATATATATACATATACATATACATATACATCATCTACGTAGACATTTACATATATATATACATATGCACAAATATATTTGCATTAGTTAATTCAAAAATCACCCACCAAAGTCACCACAAGCCAATGACCACCTTTCTTATTTCATATATCAATTTAACTGGACTATCTGTAATTGTTCAGCAAAATATAATAGGTTAGAAAGGAAACGTGTGGAGGGAAAACGACATCAATGTACTGTTTGCTAATAATTTAAATAACCAACAAAAGTATGAACACCGGAACAGAACTGAAAGCTACAGGACCCTTATTAAAGTACAAAATACTGACTTCCGAAACTATCCTACATTTAAGCTTTGCGACTAGCATTTTTTAAAACACCGTTTCCTTTATACTTTCAAAAGCTCTAACCAATCGCCAATTTAAAAAGGAAAAGAATAAAACGTAATGGACAATTTGTATTAATAATTAATTTTCAATGTATTGACAGTAAGATTTCGTAAGACTTTAATAAAACACAAGCTGACAAAAGTTATCTTGTAGCTTGATGTTCAAGCTAACACAAGATAAAAATGGCAGTGGTATTCCGACTCAGTTTCAAAGTCATTGTCAAACCAACTGTAAGTTAGCTAGTGCAAATGCCGCTAGTAACTTTGACCAGTCGTTTGAGTTTTAGTGGCTCGATGGTTGCGTGTTCGCGTCCCAGCTCTTGCTCAAAGTTTATCTGAGTCATTGGCTTAGCGCAACTTTTACAAAAAGAAAAAAAAACTTATGACCATCATTGTTTTTACATAGTTTTATTTATAAGTCTTTTTGTTTTATGCTCTTTATAGCATGACTAACTGTATTTGAACAAAGTTTATTAATTCATGAGTTACTTGAACAGTGCTATTGATGCATGATGTGATTGATATCACTGAATTTAAAGAAGTGAAGTGAGTGAATTCAGGTTCTACGCTCCAATATCAAGGATGGTCCAACTTCAAGAAAACGGAAGTATTATCCTGATTCCATTGAAGCCCATGACCTCAATGCAGGTGCAGCAATGGTACTTTTCAAGCAACCATATTCAGATAACCATCACTGGGTGGCGACAAATGACAGAGTAATCTAAACAAAAGATGTTACACTGAAACATACCTTTCAAATATATTCAAATGTCTAATTTTCAACTATATGTTGCCTATGTTCTTTCTAGCAAGCTGTGTACTTTTTTGTGATTTGTGAACCTTTTCATATGTTGTCGTATTTATTTTACATTAGTCAAGTCTTATACCGGCTTACATCCTGTGCATTCAATCGGTGATCTATACTCGTTTATGTCACTTCTATTTTCAGATAACAGTGTTTCTGTTTCGCCCGTTGAACAATATGCCGTGAAAGGAAACAACACAATTCGACTCAAAAACCCTCAAAACTCTCCTTCGGTTAGTTTAATTAATTTTTGTACCAGGTAAAACCCAATGGTAACGTGAGCAGTAATATTAGTTCTTACATGTCCACATTTTTCTCTAATGTTACTATAATTAACGACATCTCGGAAAGCACCATTAGACGTAATTTTTATGTCCCGAGTACATGGTCACAAAGTCCACCTAGTTGGATGACAATGCGGTGTAATCCCATTCGAAGACAAAGACATTCCAAACTGCGATACAATGGTTACAGTGGCTTGCCGTCCCTTTTGTGATCTTTACGGTATTTTATACTTTCCGCCATGTTTCGTACCAAACTGACTTATAACTTTTCAGGTAATTACCCAAATAAAATACGTACGCGTTTTCAAATCCGATAATAATTACCTGTTGATCTCACGTTCGGGGATTTTAGGGAATTCCATTTTTTGGCTTTTTAAGTAAAAATCTAATATATCTTGTCTTTCAAGAATTTATTCTTCATGGAGATTTTCGACGTGAAAGTTAGCGATTTGGCAGTTTTTTCATGACGTGACCGGGAGAAAAATCGCTGACAACTAGTCGTCGGAAATGACGTGAAAGTAGGAACAATTGAAAATATGAGTAAGTGGTTTGTATAAGGAAATGTCAAGCCTCTGTTGAAAATAGTTCGAATATTTTGCAAAGAAGTCCACAGAATTGTTCGAAAACAGGCGCAAACACTTGCTAGCATGTCTCCTTCTTTCACGAATACGGATAGCAGTCAAAAACGCTACAGGACAGACTTTACGGAGGTCAAAGATTATGCATCCAAGGAAGCGAACTGCGTCCACTCACACCATAGATAACATTTGGCCGACGAAGAATGGATTTCCTGCCGTACTCGACGAAAGAATTCAGAGCGAAAACTGCTTAGAAGTACTTTTAGGTTGTTTAGAAGGATGAGAAACAGTGGATAACTGGTACATCTGACTACTATTTTCTTGTTCGTCCTTGAACATGTCAAATTTTTGAAATGTCGGCAGGCTGATATTTTTCTCACAGGAGAAAGTGTAGCAACTGTTGCTGTAGCAAAATGTACACCTGTATCTACTGATTTTTCGAGCAATGTTTCGAGCTGTCTTTTGGAGTGTTGGTTAACCATGAAATTTTCTCATAATGGTCTAAAAACATCCCTCAGCTGAGCAAAAATATTATGGACAATGTGGGTGACTTTTATAATTTACATACACTTTTGCAGAACACTTTTACCTGATAAACAATTTTAAAAATCTTTACAAGATCAAAGTTGCTTTTATTTTCTCACGTTGTAGGATGATCATTCAACCGGCTCTGCCGTCCAAGAAGAAGCAACTACCAAACAGGTGGCGTTTAGGAAATCATCGGCGGTAATAAATTTTCGCAATATTTGTTTGTAATTTTTCTGGGTTCTATCTAAATGGAACGTCTTTTCGTCTGTGGGGACTCATTTATGTAAACTTTGTGGGTACGTGTTTGCTATTGAAAGATTTTGAATGAATAGACTTGAGCACTGGTATAAACGAGTTACTGTAAATTTCATTAGTAAATAAAGGGAAGTTTGTTAAATGCGTCTGGGCGAATGTTTTTTGACTATTGGCATTATTAGTCAGTTTTGAAAAAAAAAAAAACTTTTTTCGAACGCAACTTTATTCTTTACGAGGATCAGGGGACATTTTTTGGATACCTTAGACCCGGTTGTTCAAAACGTAGTCACCGTTAATTCAAGATTAAAATTAACCGCCGGTTTTGTTTTTGTACGTTTTAGTTGATTGATTTATTCAGAATTTTCTTCTTAACTTTTTTTAATCCATGAAAAATCTGTTTTTAAGAGAAAGTTCCAGTATTTCCTTTGCAAATATTTTCTCCAGAGAATTATTCCTAATTCAGAATTACTCTAACCACAATCTGAACTACTGAGTCCAGAACGATCTCAAGAATTTACACCTTTTTTATATAATTTTTTATTTGAACGTTTTTGACTGAAATTTTTGGTCCGGATAACCTGACTGGAATGTACAGGGAAAAGTCACGTAAGAATTTCCGGCCATATACTTGTTTCCTCCCCAACCTAAAAGAAGGTTCCTTTCCTGTTCCTTTTGCCATTCAGAAAAAAATATGATTTCGTGTATCTCAGGCGATACCTCAGCTGTGCTACATATTTAAGTGTATAAATTACACGTTGTGCTTAATTTTAATGCACCACCGTTCTTACTTTGTATTTCTTTATTTTTCTGCTGCTCATCAGACACCTCGCAAAGGATTCCCATCAAGTAAAATCCCCGTTCTCCAAACTCCACCAAACAAAGACAATCCTGCTGGAAAAGATAAGTCTTCTGGAAACGCCGTTCTTACTCCTGAACAAGTTGGTCAACTGGCTCGTTTAATTCAAATGTATCAGAAAGATAACCATGAAAGCGACTTGCCGTCACCTGAGAAGATGTTCCAGTACTTGAGAGATGTGCAGACAAGGTTAGAATTGTTGGGAATACTTTTGGAATTTCCCCGTCTTTGATTTTGTTTAGACATTATATAATCATGCGGAATACTTTGAATTTTTCAATGGTAGTTATATAAGACCCCGTCCACATGTACATACGTTTACGTTCGTAAGTGCATATTTTCAGAAACGTTGACGTCGCAACGTCGGACTCAGTTTAAAACTCCGTTAACGTGTTTACGTGTTAATTGGGGTAAAAGGTGAAGTAATACGAGCAAAAACTGCTGCAAGTGGTCTCGCAACAATGTTGCATTTTTGCTTAAGGCGTGCGTTGCACGTATCACTGACCGCTCATGCAAGTTGCAGGAAAATGTTGCGGGGAGTAGAAATGACTTCTACTTATACCACGTCTTGTGGCAACATGCAACATGGAAATGTGCTGCTCGACAAGTTGCACAAGGTGGTAGTAATTTGTGTAACATTGTGCTCAATTTGCAACGCAACATTTTTGCTAGACAAGTTGTTGCTCGTGTTTCTTCACCAAAACGGGGAAAACATCATACTGCCCTCGTTTTGTCAGTCTGGATGGATTGACGCTAAAAGTTGCGCTTGAAAAATTACAACTCTATCTACTTATTACGGTCAAATTAAAGATTCCGTAAACAAAACGCACCCGCAGTTTTCGGTAGTCGATGAAGATGTCGATGGTAATGAGAACACTCGCATCAAACGACTTTTACCAGCATCAGTGACAACACCAGGTCGAAACCCTGCTTGTAGAGAACTACCGACGTTTTCTACACCGTCGAAGGGAAAAAATACAGATAGTAAACCATATTTATAAACTGCGTGGTCATTTGTAAAATCGTCTAGCAGTAGCCATAATATAAAGTCATAGGAACAACAACGCAAATGAAAGGTCTAAGTAAAGACAAATAAAGTTTTGCTGCAAGCTTTAATATATATTATTAAGTTGGTGAAAACAACAAAAAAAAATATATCTCTGCGTCACGACCATTTAGTAAGCTCAGGATTGAGTCATGTTGTTAGAGTTGCAGATAACTTTGATACATCACACAAAGTTAAGCTTCATGCAATTTTACCCTGTTACAATGGCGACTGCATTTTCCCCTCGTGTTTATTTGTAGACTGTGCAACCCTTCTTTATAAACTAAATTTAGTAAGTTCTAAATTTTCATAGATTGTTTTGGTGCAGTGTACCCGATTGCTATTTATTTTTTAATCAGTAAAACCGGCAAAAATATACTATTTGTTATATTTTATTTGAATTTTCCGTGGAAGTGAAACCGAGCGAAAGGACAAAATGGCGGACAAACGCGTGGATGGGAGAACAAATGGTCCTCGTGAATCCCTTGTTTTGGTAAAATCTTCATCAGTGCCGACGAAGAAAGACAGCAGCGCGAAGAGAAAACTCGAAGTAAATATTCCAACAAACAAATCAACGGTAAATTAAGTATTCAAATACATGATTCTTATTTAGGTGTGTTAGATTAAAATCTTTCGAATTTTAGGTGACTTTTTTCTTTTTTTTATTTTACTTGCAATTAGATCCTTTCCCTTGGCACTTTTTTCCCTTCATTTTTCAGTTTTTAATTCTTAATAATGATATGCAAATGATAGTACTCAAATGCTGATCCTACCGTATTGATCCTACCGTTTGTCACAACATATAACCTGGCTCTACCAGATGTCAAAAACATTCTAATGAAACCTTGGCCCCGAATCCAAAATCAACCATACCTAGCTCAGATTTTCAAACAAACTCCGATTGTCTGTTGCATTCTTAGGAAAAATCTCTATTCTCCATTAACATAATAATCTAAGAAACTAAACTAGCCCATACGTCGTGATATATTCTGCTTCACTGACCGCATTTTAATAAACGGGATAAGATAACATTCAATAACACAAGAAAAACAAACCATTCCCATCGCTAACATTGCAATCTTCTAGCAGATTTTCAAAAAGTTGGTTTTCGAATATATGAACAGTAAAAGCTGAAACGGCATCAAACGAATATACATTTATACATTCGTCTTGTTTTGACTTAAATCTTGAGTTTTGCCAGATGTTAATTCCGGGGTGTGTTTCTTACTGTAAGACTTGTAGACCTTAATAAAAATCGAAGTTATAATAATTTAGATCCATATAGAGCTTGATACATATATTTTAAAAGTAGAAACTCGAGTAGAAATTCGTCGAAGAAGCTAATAGAGACAATAGAGAAGCAGAACTTTGGTGCATCCAGCATGTAAAAGTGGGCATCCTCAGAAAGACGGGTTTTTGTCAGAATTTGGTAAATGGGAGTATTTTTCGGCGGAGTTTTCTTCCGCGGATGTTTTGTCAGTGGGGGTTTTGTCGGAGGGGTTCTTGTCATGTAGAGTTTTTGTCATGGATTGGGTCTCGTCATGTGCACATATGAAAAACATTTCTGATTCTTTCGCTCCATCAGGTCTCAACAGGTCGGCAGGTGGTCAACTTTGCAGTCTTGCCCATTCACGAAAAACCTCTGGACTAAGTAGACAAAGGGCTTGTCTGTTAAGCCAGAAACCTTCATTTCGATACCCGCTTGAACAGTAAGCCTCCTGACCACGTTCGTGGTTTGGTTTCAGTGAATCTCGTCTTCTCGTTCATAAGTTGATACCGTTGAAGCATAAATTTATACCATTAGCTTTTCATTCACCCTTTGATTTCTGTCTTTCATAAAATAATTATGCCTTTTTATACTATTGCACTTTCTAGGAAGCCAGTCTGTTGACTGGTCCATGTTCAACAGAAAAGGGCCTAAACGGTTCAGACCGAAGATCGTTTAGCCAAGGAGACGGAAAAGCTCCTACGAGAGCTCCACTCACAAGTGATGCCGATCTTTCCTCGTCTCGTAAACCAGGAAGTAAAAGTATTAAAATTCGAAACACCTTCACCAAACAACACAGACGATCTACTGGAAGGAGCGCCAAGGCTTGGAAATGAGTTTATGCTCTTTTCCTCCAAGTATTATATATCAAATAATATATATATATATTATATATAACATGTATATTCGAGGGGCTATTTTATTAAACTATATTTATATGTATATATTAATTATTCTTAGCCAAGCTCCTGCGCGGGCGTATTAAAGTATTTAATCGAATTTTCGTAGTATTTTCAGTTTTAAACAAACAGTAGAAGAGTGACCAGGGTTTCTATGCACGATAGAAGGCTCTGAGCTAGTTTTCGCTTTTGGAAATTTTTCAAGGGGGAGGCAATTCAGTACTTCCAGGAAAGATGAGGCTCGGAGTTGTCAGATGATCAGATTGTCAGGTGTGTCTTCACTGAAAATCTGATGCATTAGGTGTCGTTTTGATACATTAGTTATGATTCGTTACTCTGATACCGATAGTTTGTGAACAGAATTTATTAGATCAAATGGTTAATCTGATTGGGTTAACTACTAACAGCATTATTATTATATCATTTCGTGTTGATAGGGGCTACCAGTTAATGATTCACGCGTACATTGCCTAATTCTTTTTAACTGCGTGTTTGGAAAACATTCACCACACAAAAATTAGAGAGCCTTCGCGAAACGTCAGTTTTACTATCACAGATTTTGGCATTTCCCTCACTCTTTTGGCTTTATACACATTGCCCAACACTGTCTACGCATACAGTCTACTTTCATATCATTGCTTGAAAAATCAACAAAGATTAGTGCGTGCACTGTTTTTTTAGAAAGTTGTTATGGTTTTATAAGCTCTCACTGCTTTAACGATCTTTTCAAAAGGAGCAAATGCCCCGTCTTGCCCTATAAAAGCAATACTGCACCTGAGTCCGTGTCCCCTTTCTATTAACCCAGAAAGTAAAATGCTATGTTTCTTCAATGTAGTGCTCACTTGCTTTCAGTTTCTTTGTTGAGAAGTAACCCCCTAAATTCATTGGAATATGATGTTTGTGGCGTGTTAAACACAATGGATTCTCCAAGGTCTGATAGTTTCCCAACCCTTCTGGTTTTCTACAAGTCCTTCAAAACTGCCTACCTAGCACGCTACTTTTCCATCTGGAGAAAATGCAACGCTGCTCCTTGGGAAACCACTTTACGGTGGCTTCCTACAAGAAATTGCTGTATGGCCGACATAGTCTATCTCCATATCCCCTCTAACATTCCGCATATAGTAAGGGGAATATCAGGGTAGACTCCATGATTTAAAATTCTTTTGTATGCATATAAATCAGCCCTTATGAACTCGTTTTCGTGTACGAAATTCCAAAGAATTTTTGCTCTAAAACGAGGTTATGGGGGCCAGTTTATATGCATGTAAAAGAATTTTAAATCATCCGCCATTTTGGAATAAGGTCTATAGAAGTTCAATACTGACTACTGACTTTAAATATTTCAACGGGCTATTTCGCTGAAGAGTGTCGCATATCTCTCTATTTTGTTCTTACTTATCATTTACGGTTTACATATGGGTCTTATAGATCCGTAAATCTTAATTTTCTAATTAAATTACTTTAAATAATTATATGTGTGATGGTTTTATTCAGTTTTCGACATTGCGTTCTTGGCTTTCATCTTTATCCGGCAGGTGAATCGTGTAACCCTTAGAAAGATTATTTTAACAATCTACCCAACAAAGTCCATTGCTCAGGTATTCCAATTCTGGTTAATTTGTCGTCATGTTTTTCCTCAAGAATGCTTATCAGACCTTTGGAAGCCTATGGCTCATCTTCCGGTTAAATGTTAGTAGCACATGTCTCTGTCGTTCTATCTGACAACTGGTCACCTCGTAACTAGTTACTCTCACCTATCCCTGTCGTTCTATCTGACAACTGGTCACCTCGTAACTAGTTACTCTCACCTATCCCTGTCGTTCTATCTGACAACTGGTCACCTCGTAACTAGTTACTCTCACCTATCCCTGTCGTTCTATCTGACAACTGGTCACCTCGTAACTAGTCACTCTCACCTATCCCTGTCGTTCTATCTGACAACTGGTCACCTCGTAACTAGTTACTCTCACCTATCCCTGTCGTTCTATCTGACAACTGGTCACCTCGTAACTAGTTACTCTCAACTATCCCTGTGGTTCTATCTGACAACTGGTCACCTCGTAACTAGTTACTCTCACCTATCCCTGTAGTTCTATTTGACGACTGGTCATTTCGTATCTAGTTATTACCTCCTATCCCAGTGATTCTATCTGACAACTGGTCATTTCGTATTCCTTAAACCTTTCGCTTCCAATTCCGCATATAGCGAGGTTGGAAACGAAAGGGTTAAAGTTCATTTTAGGAAATTTTCTTTCATTTTCCAAGGTTATTCATTATTTTTTATTCTCTTACTTAATCTTTAATTAATTTGGGGGAAAACGTATTTGTTTTTGACGTGACAAGGATTTTTATAGCATAAAAGTTCTAAAATCTAATATCCATTTGGTTGTTATTGTAGTAATTCAGTAGTTGGCAACTGTTATGAATTTTGTAAGAATATGTAGAAGTTGAGTGGAATTCTACAACAGTAGGCGACAACTGCTAACCAATTTACAACTACTACGGCAACATGGAAGCAAGGTTTAACTTGTGAAAGCCTGTTTTCAACTGATTTTTGGTAGCTTTTTTGTTCTTTCAAATTTAGAAGGCAACAACGAGAACCTCGCCTCCGTTGAGCTTGTTTTTGTGTTGACTTTGTGTCAGCCAAGTCAAACACGTTGCTAAGGGCTACAAAAATCGGGTAGAGCGAAGATGTTTGTGAGAGCGAAGGAACGTGTATGACCACGAAGTTAGATGTAGATTTTATTCTCGCCAGAAACTAAAGTAAGAGCGACGGAACTATCGAAGAGAATACTCCTAAAATATTTGTAATGTTGAGTATTAATTTTGAATAAATATACAAAGAACCCAACATGGCAGTTTGCCTTGGAGTTTGTTACAGAAACGCTTTTGAAGAACTTACAAATGAGAAATCGGCACAGAATCTTCACGACAAAGAGTGGACAAGCTGCATAATTTTCAATATAAGCATAGATGTGTTAAACCAGCTTCTTGAACAATTTTGACACTTAGACAGCGTTAAACAAGGGAATATTGCAAGCATGGAACGTTACTTTGAACGAGAAAACTACTTTGAGTCTGACCGGCTATATATTTGGACAAATCCGATGGTGTAAATATAAATGAGAAGAATGCACTGGAAAAAAATCAGCGAAGAAATCACCAAAACAAGTGAATTTTCGCAAGACGTCGATTGAAGTATAACTGGCATTTATTTTGAAAAAGACACTCCTGAAGAATTCCATGAACAAAACAACCCTGAAGATTTTATGATATTCAGAAACCCCTGAAGAATTCCTACATCAAGGATGGCAGAATAAGCGACAGGGCTTATAGCTCCCCCCCAAGTTCCAGATGATGTTAAATATAAATGATTAGAATGCCCTCGAAAAAACACAGCGCAGAAATCACCAAAATAAGCGAATTGATCATCTTCGAGCATTCCTCAGGTACCTGATGTACACCGCTGAAGGAGTTTATTCACGAATACCCCTCATAAATTTGACTGAACCAACACCCCTGGAGAATTTTATATAATTAAACATAGACCATTCTTGGGGTAGGCAGCAAACAGTCGCTGAAAATCCTGACTATAAATCAGTTCAGCTCCGATCCTGCTTGCAGTGTAAACCCTGGGGTTGTAATAGCAAAATCCTGAAGATGGGGTGCAAAAATTGCTCAAATCTCTCACATATGCCCAAATCCCCCCATGAATACAGTCACAAATGAATAATACCTCTCTTAATTGCTGGGGATAATTAGTATACAAATGATGCTAGTTTGAGTGATGCACCAATACCGCAATTAGCCAGTATCCTGGTGACCGATATTTTGGCGCTGATATTGGCCAATACCGATAGCGGAAATTGTCAAGTATTATGATTATGAACCAAGAAAGTAGAGTACAATATCATTACTGAAAGGGCATACAGTACAATTTAGTGAAGCAATTGCATTTTTGTTACCCTGAGAAACACAATGCCACGATCCAAACTTAAAGCCGTTAGTTACGTTTTTTCAGAAAAGTCGAAATTGTTTACCTTTGTCATCTTCTACAGATTGAAATACAAAAAGTTATTTTATGTGTCCAAAAGAATAGAAACACTATCAGCAACGTAAATGCCGATGCTGACTCTGCCATTTAAGGACCGATGAAAAAAAAATTTGACTGAACCAGCACTCCTGGAGAATTTCATATAATTGAACATAAGCCATTCTAAGTGGAGGCAGCAAACAGGCCTTGAAATCCCTGACTGTAAATCAGGCCATTTCAGAGCCGGGTTGCAGGCTAAACCCTGCGGCTGAAATAGCTTATACCTGATGATGGGGGGGGGGCAAAAATTGATTAAATCTCTCACATCTGCCCACATCCCCCCATGAATACTGGCACTACAAACATCTCGAAGCGGATCCACCAGAATTTTTGCTTTTTTACTTACTTTGCCTGTTCATTTGTCCTTCACGCCCCACCACTGGGCCCTGGTGCAACTCGACAGCGTCCTTTCCCCCACCACTCGAAAAAGAAAAATAACGGTGAAGAACACCAGGGTACAATACCATATTTCAGGTTACACTCTGCACTGGCGTCTTATGTCAGTCAAAACATGCACGCACATAATTCTGCCTTTAAAGTTTGGGACTAATTACTAATTAGTCTTCGAGCTAGGCTTTTCTAGTCTTGAACCACGAAAGTTTCGATAACGCATTATTTCGGAGTTAACTTCTTCCTAATTCTTCAGGTGTGGTGAATGAGATCACAAAGCTGCTTTTACAATTAAGTAGGAGAAAACAGTTGATATACGTTGGAGGGTTGTGGGTGAGACTTTACTTTCGATCATCTAATTAATCTAATGTTCAAAAGCCAGGTTTGGGGTATTTTCTAGGATGTGTTATTGATATAGTGTGGATTCATAGAAGAGTGAGTCGAGATCTTTATTAGACTGGTGGTTCAACAGGATTCGGTATTTTTTCATTTGATTTTTACATCAGATTTACATTTGAATTCGCAGCTGCGTGCTTTTGTGCTAATGATAAGAGGCGAAAGGACAGCAACAATATTGGAATATATACGAGCAAACTCAATCTACAGAGCGTAGAGTGTAGGTGTTTTGCAAGCTTGGATATAAACAACGAAAGGCTC
>JBAHVQ010000323.1:1400712-1415692 GCA_036872915.1 Nanipora kamurai | reverse complement strand
ATTTTCTTGTTCAGGTTTTGTTTTTACCTGAACGCGCTTCATCCATATTTTTATGTAGACAAAAAACCCGGCTCTGCATCCGTATTTTTACGTCAACAAAAAATAGTATATATAGTTCTTTGTGCAATGGATGTTAGCCAGCAACATGGATAACAAGATTTTCACTGAAAAGATTATTTGTGGACTTGAAATCCCGAACGTATTATGGCAACAAACCACGGAATAATATAACATAATGAGATGGATATTCTTGGCGAATATCATTAACGTTGAATTTTTGGTGCAAAGATCAATCGTGGACATGAAGAACAATGATATGACCACTTCAATCTACAGACCATCACCTAGCAATATTTGTTGTTATTATAATTAACATAAATTCTTGGTGCCATGCAAACTTTCGGTCGATCTACTGCAATAAGGAATGCTAAACGAGCTTAATACATGAGCTGTTTTATAGGAAGTTGTTTCTGATTTTCACAGTTGGTCAGGTGTAAGGTCGCACCTCTAATATAGGTACTTTTACCCAGCGTCACCTCCATTACACAGTCTATCGCAAAATGAGAACTTTACACCTCCGGGATATCCCCGTGGAAAGATACGCTGCATTTCCACTTTTTACATGTTTTACCTATTTTATTAAAGCTGATTTTAATTGCACTTACCGGAAAAGTGGTTTTTTAGACGACCAACGAACGTTCGTCTAGCTCGTAACACCAGAAAAACGATTTCTGAGCCCTAGATGGGAATCGAACCCGCGACCTTCTGATGACCGGTCAGACCGGTTAGTGTTCAGCATTTAATAAAGTGGTTTGTTATTGTAATTTTAACTCCTTCCTGGCCATATCGTATAGGTCTGCAGTGACCTATGGAGACTTTCGACTTTTACTCTGGCTAACGCCAGACAATTTTACTGGTTAAGGGGAAAGTCCTCGGTAAGGAGACTTTAAAGGTGTTTTCCCTCAATTCCTCAAAATCGCCCGATCCCCAATAATTCCGAGAAAGTTTCTAAAACAATCAATTTGAGCTATATTTATGAAAATTTCAGAGATAATAGTATATATAGGTGTAGCTAGGAGATAGACCAAAACATTTGAATTCTGTCGTGAAACAAAATTCAGACTGTTTTGGACAACTATTGCATGCTTTTTTCATATTTGGAAAGCGATCCCTTAATTATATCAAAACTGCAAATAGCATTAGAGTTAGAGTGAGGATTAAGGTCTAGATAGGAGTCAGGGTTAGAGTTGATATACCTCCGGCATTTGCTCCAAAGTTTTTAGAAAGACTCCTTCTAGTGAGGCCCCTCAAGAAATGAGCCAGTTAAGCAACTGTGAAGAGAAACTGCGTAAAAATTAAGTATTTGCACTTTTCGAAAGAATGTCTTATATATGTGCCTGGTTAGTTGTCCCCATCTCATTTGTCCTCATTAGTTGATTTATGATCAATTCACATTTAACCTACACTGCTGAGGTCAGCTGAAAAAGTTGACTCGAGCAGGATTTGGACTTGCTCCTTCGGGAATCTGGTCCGCCCCTCTACCTTTTGAGCTATCGAGCCTACAGGAATTGGAGGCGAGTTATTATCCAACTTAAGTGCACGAGATATTCTCGCGACAACTTAAGGGGGTCCACTACAAAAAAAATTCAATTTTTTAAAAAATGATTATTTTGTCAAAATTTTTAGATGCTTTCCTAAAACCTTTCTGGATACTACCTGTATCATTTTGTATCAAAAATCGCTTTCTGTAGCCAAGAAAACCGTTCATATTGTCAAGCTGATATTCAAATTTGGACAACGAAACGCACGCAACAACAATTGTTAATGGATATTACACAATTGGCCTTACCCTAGGGAATCATCTTATTAAAATCTTTTAAGATCGCTTTTCTTGCTTTCTGAAAATAGCCCGATTACTAATATTTCGCGCAGGATATCTAAACAAATATTACAGATACAATTACCAAACTTTCTAATCTTATAGTTTATACATTAGTGTAGGAGATGAACCTAAAAGAAACGCATTTGGTTCAAATTTCTCAAAGTTATCGTCGTTTTACTTTCACACTTTCGGCATTCAAACCGAAAAATTTAGGTTAAAGGCATAGAGTATATCGTACCAAAGAGATTTTAGGTTCACCTCCTCAACATTATTATGGGTCATAGATTACAGATTATTCCAGTCTTCTATCATGATTCGTTGACAAGTTATCACGTTTATAAATTGACCTTATATTTTCCTTTCAGGGTGGTGATTCCTAGTTACTATGACAACAATCTTCAAAATAACCTTATATTTTAGTTTAGCAAACATCACCGACATCTCAGTATTGGCGGCTTTTAATTTCACTGAAAGTATCGCAAAAAAATTTTTTTGGTTGTGGACCCCCTTAACGCTATCCACGAGTATGGATGTGCAGTGTTTCAATTCTATTTCAGGATCATCCTCAGGGTAATATGAAAGATAAATTCAAATTTAACCTACACTGCCGGAGTCAACTGAAAAAGTTGACTCGAGCGGGATTTGAACTCGAAGATGCAGGTCCTCAAATGCAAGGGTGTATCTTAAATCTTTTTCTGGAGCTAAGATTGAGGATATGAAAGATTATGTTAAAAACCCTGACAAAGTTATTTTACATGTCGAGACCAACGACATTCCCAGTAAAGAGGGCTCCAGTAATTATGAATGAGATGAACAGTCTATGCAAGCAAATCAAGGACTCGAATCCAACAGCTAAAGTAATGGTATCAGAATTAATTACCAGAGAGGACAATCAAGGCTATAAAAGGAAAATTGATGAGGTAAACAAATTACTACAAAACACTTTTAATAACTCAGACGTATGTGTCCTAACCAACAGTAATTTGGATAAAAGAAGTCTCAATCGATATGGACTTCATCTTAACCAATCAGGAACATCCACTCTAGCTAGAAATATGATAAACTACATTAAATATTTTTAATAGTTGCCTTGACCCATGTCTTTGTAGAAAGACATGAGTCAAGGCAACTACTAAAGGAAGTGAAGTGAAAAATGATTGTAACCGTGAAGGTGGGGTGTAGCAATCTACTACAGACACCATTTAAATGTTAAAACCAGATGTGATCTTCTACGAAATGATCTTGAGTCAATCTGCATTGAAGTGACAGGGCCAAAAAATAAAACCGATAATTATTGCATCCTCTTATCGCCCACCAAATTCTAGGGCTGAAGTTTTAGATAAATTTGAAAATTTTGTTCAAAATGTTGATAAAGAGGGTAAAGAATTTATTATGTTAGGAGATATGAATTGTAACCTCTTATCAGAAGATAAGAATTGTCAAAGCAAACGACTTTTGGAAATTATCAACTTAATTATCTTTATCAACTTAACCAACTAATTACTGAACGCACTCGAATCACTCACAATACTGAATCCTTGATTGCTGTTATTTTGACAAACAGACACAAAAGAGTTCTGGAAAGTGGAGTTATTCAATTAGGAATTGGTGATCATAGTCTTATCTATGCGAGCCGAAAAGTTGCAGTCGCTAAAAGTCATCCAAAAATGATAGAGAGTAGAAACTTTAGGTTTTACCATCCTAATCATTTCAAGGCAGATTTACGAGAAGCTCTTACTACAAACACCCTACAATCAGAAGATCCTAATGTTAGCTTGGAAAATTTTAAAACAATATTTAAAACTATCTCTGATACTCATACTTCATTAAGAATTCGCAGGGTTAGAAGTCAATATGCACCATGGCTCGATGATGAGATAACAAAATTGATTAATCATCGAGATTTTTTGAAGAAAAAGGCTACGAAAAGTAAGTCAGGCATCTATGAAAGAGCATTCAGGGAGGCTCGAAACTGGGTTGATAAAACCGTTAAAAGGGTCAAAAAAGACTATTATCATTACAATATTAACAATAATAAAGGTAACCTAAGAAGCATGTGGACGCATCTTAATCAGTTGAAAGGAAAGGGTTCAAAAACCACACATATCACAGCTATTAGAAAAGGAAATGAGACTAAATATAAGGATGGGGAAGTAGCAGAAACATTTAATGATTATTTTGCAAGTATTGGTCATGAACTATCTGATAAACTCCCGGAGACAAACCATCAGTTTAAAAAGTATGTAACTATAAGCTCAAGTGAATTTACTTTTAGAAATATTTTGCAAGATGAGTGGTTCAACGTAATTAATGGTATGAAAACTTCCAAATCTTTTGGACATGATGAAATATCAGCTAAACTCGTCAAAGTTTCTAAAGAAGTAATTGTTCCATATCTGACATATATGTCCCACCAGTCTTCGAGTCTCAGTGTTTTTCCAGATGACTGAAAAACTGCCAGAATCTCACCTATTTATAAATCAGGGGACAAGGATGATTGTGGGAATTATCGTCCTATTTCTATTCTCCCAGTTGTCTCAAAGCTATTTGAAAAGCTAGTGCATAGTCAATTAAGCAACTATTTGGATGAAAATAGCATTATGGCTGACTGTCAGTCTGGCTTCAGAAAACTATATTCTACTTGTTCATCATTGCTGAAAACAACTAATACGTGGTTTCTTAACATGGATTCAGGTCTCCTGAATGTCGTCTTATTTTTGGATTTACGAAAAGCATTTGATACAGTAAATCATGAAATACTCATTAAGAAACTGTATTTGTACGGCATTAAAGGAAAGGCCTTAACCTGGTTTAATTCATACTTAGAAAATCACTCACAGTTCTGCAAAATAAACCAGTCAATCTCTTCTTCTAAACTAGTGCAATGTGGTGTTCCCCAGGGGTCATTGCTAGACCCACTTCTTTTCCTGTTATACATAAATGATTCACCTAACTACTTAGAAAACAGTCTTCCTAACATGTATGGCGATGACACTAATATTACCATTTCTGGTAAAACAGCTATTGATTTGGAAAGTAGGTTAAACAGAGAATTAGAAAAGGTACATAACTGGCTCACTGCCAACAAGCTGTCTTTGAATGTAAAAAAAACTGAATACATGGTTATTGGGTCTTTCCAAAGACTCTCACAAATACATAATGATCCTCGGGTTACCATCGGAAGTGACAAGGTAAAACAAGTGAAAACTACAGAGAGTCTCGGAGTTGTAGTTGATGAAAAGTTAAGTTGGGAAGCCGAAATTGAAAACATCAGCAAAAAGTCTCGAAAGCAATTGGTATAATAAGGAAGGTGAAACAACTTGTTTCCAAACACTCACTGAAATACTTATACCAAACGCTTATTCTACCCCATTTTGACTATTGTTCATTGGTTTGGGGAAACTGTAACAAAACACTTCAAGAAAAACTGAAAAAATTGCGAAATAGGATAGCTAGAGTTATTACTGGAGAATCGTATGAAGTACGGTCCGAAGCTGTGCTAAACAAACTAGGATGGAAAACTCTTGATCAAAGAAGAGAATCTCAGGTAATCTCATATTTTGAAAAAGCTTTAAATAATGAATGTCCTAATTATATTTCAAACATGTTTACTATCGCACAATAAGAAAATTATAACCTTAGAAGCAATAACCATACGCTAATGTTGTCAAAACCGAATACAAATTTCATGAAAAGAAGTTTTAGTTATAGGGCTGCAAAGACATGGAACTTCCTTCCGAAAGAAAATAGAACATTTCGTTGAAAGCAGTAATGAGTATAGAATTGTGATATAGTTAATTATTTTGTTAGCTTGTTAGTTTATTGATCTCTTAAGTGAAATGAACACTTGTAATTATACAATAGTTTTGTAATAATAGCTTTAAATAACCTTAGTACCCACACGGCCTTATGAAAAACAACCTTTTTAACGTTTTTGCTCTTACAAAGTATGGTTGATAAGCCACCGTGTTTAAATGTGTTTAAATAAATAAATAAATAAATAAATAAATAAATAAATAAATAAATAAATAAATAAATAAATAAGTTCAAATCCCGCTCGAGTCTTTATAGACTTCAACAGAGTAGGTTAAATGTGAATTTATTGTTTCATGTTATCCTGAGGATGATTCTGAAATAGTTGATCTACTTCATTCGAAATAGTTAAAATCGCCGGACAGGGCCTCTCTTTTGGCTTCCAACCGCTGCCCTTCGAAATTTCTGGTGGCGGGTCTGCCGAATCGTTTTAACGCATTAAAACGATGTACCTAGCGTCCTCGCAGAGGTTTGGCCCCGAGGGCAATTAATTTTTTCGTACTATTCTGCTCTCGTGTCTTTCCCACTCCCCTACTCCCTTATAAAATCACTAAGTCATGCTTTAAATCTGTCACTGCAATTTTGGATCTATATGTGAATTTAATTCATTAGTGAGTTAATATTTCAAAAGTGCTCATAATCAACTTTCGGATCTTGGTGTTCCGTTGCGCGGCACACCGTTAATTGTTCAAAAGTTGTCACTGGAATCAAACAAAATTTATTGTATCACTAGAATGATGTCTCGGAAGCAAAAGTAAAATTGAGTAAAAATGTCATAAATTTAAATATAAATTTACAAATCTACATCAGGATTTGAAATAAAAAGCCATCGACAAGCGTGTATGTAAGTAGGGAGACTTAGTGAAACTGAGTGAAAAACGCTATAAAATCTGTTAGCCTACACTGACATGATGTCGAGGCCCTGCCTAAAAACCAAAGCAAAGCATGTGCATTCTTTCAACGCAGTTAACGTTAACTACATATAAAACAAGTGCTTAGTCAGAGTGGACCTACAATTTTAGGGGTGGAAGATGGACTAGAGGAGTGATAAAGTTATAAAGATAGAGGATCACTGTCTATAAGGACAGTGATATTGAGAAAAAAAGACGTTTGGTGTCGAGGTTAACAGGTAAGGTGAGTATTTTTCGATAATTACATGACACGACGACTGGTTTGGGAAGTCATTTCAGTAGAAGTTGTTCATAAATAATACCTACTGTACACTTGACTGGCTGGCGTTTGTTTTGGGAAATTGTTAGGATGAAAACACTTACGTGGGTTTATCTTCTTCGTATATAGGAAATTACACGATGAATGATGAAGAAACGTGATAGACAAATAATTTGATCGAACCACGTTAAAGAGTGGCCATGCACAAAATATAAATAAAGACTTGAAAGAGAACAAGTGGTTGTGGATTTTTAAAGTTGAGTATTTTAAACGAAAGTTTAATGGATAACAGTCCGTGTGTTGTCGACGGGGAAAACGATCTAAGCGAAATGGATGGAATAACCAGGGAGACAGATGTTAGCCTGGACGAAATGATGAGCTTGGCATGTCGACAAGGAAAGCTTGATATTGTAGAATTGCTTTTAGAAAGTGGTGCTCGAGTGGACTATCGTAACAAAGCGGGTAATACACCTTTGTTAGAAGCTTGCAGTCAAGGTCATATCGATGTGGCCCAGTACCTTTTGGATCACGGAGCCGACATTGATGCACCCACTGAGACAACATCAGACAGCGCATTGACGTGGGCCTGCACGTTAGGAAATGAGTCAATTGTCGAGCTTTTGTTATTTCGAAACAGCAATGTAGAACATCGAACTAAAGATGGTTGCACAGCTCTCATGTTTGCAGCATTAGCCGGTCATGTTAAGGTGGCAGCTATGTTGTTGGATCACCAGGCCAATATCAATGTGGAATCTGATAGTAACAAGGACAGTCCGTTAACATTTGCATGCTGGAAGGGGCATGTTGATGTTGTTAAACTGTTGTTGGAAAGGAATGCAGACATTGAACATCGGACCAAGGAAGGTTTTACCCCACTGATGTTTTCAGCTCTGGGGGGACACACCGCTGTTGCAAAAAAGCTTTTGGAAAGACATGCAAAAGTAAATGAGCCTAGTGGTAGCAATAATGACATACCGTTGACAAGTGCATGTTGGAAGGGACATCATGAAGTGGTCAAATTGTTACTGGAATACAAGTCTAACATCGAACATCGTACTAAGGATGGCTGCACACCTCTCATGCTGGCAGCTCGGTAATGTACCTACTACACAGTTTTGAAAAGAATGAGTGAAAGTTAATGTGCATAACAACCCTAGTAAAAAATGTTTTGCAGATCGTTTCCTTTTTTTATTAATTCTTTGAAAACACTGTTATTTCCTTTTGGTTCTATCAAAATCAGACTCAATGTAAAACATGAAAGCTTGTAATTATTTTGTATAAAAGATATTTAGTACCATGTAGTAAAAACCCATAAATTTGGAAGTTTGGTAACAACCCTTTGACCCTCAAGGTCATTCTTTTAGAATGCTATACTGGCTAATAGCAGACAACTATGTATAGCAGAGATAATACAAGAGAGAAAGAGGGCCAGTTAAACCTTGAGATGTGGTAAATTGTCATACAGACACTTTGGGTCATATTGGTGGTAATGGATGCTTATTTCAGCAATATTCTCATACAAACCCAACTTGTAGAGGAAAATATTTAACACCCACCTTTCTTGAACATCTTTCCAAGCGAAAGTTCCTATATAGTATGACAAATGCCTCTATGTATCTAACTCACCCCATTCAGACATTTAACATTTTCCAAATCAATTTGTCAGCAGCTCTTTCTTTGAGATGCCTTTCCAAAAGACTTACCCAAGATAGTTGTAATGCCTATTCTTTGGAGACACCTCCCCTAGACAAATAATCTTCTGTCATTAACAAGAGTACAATAATTAATGCGAGATACTGATGGAAAAGAGTAAGATAATCTGAGATACATTATAGTTAAATCACCCTATTTATATTGAATGCAAAAATTGTAACATTAACCCCTTTTAACAGACTCATCTCTTTGGCAAGTAAAATCATCTGTCATTAGCAAGAATGCAATACAAAAGTGTGCCCTTGTCTGTTAACTCTCTCCTGGCAGCATTGGTCTATTATTTTACTCTAGCTAATGCCAGACAATTTTACTTGTCAAAGGGGCAGGCATCTGTCTTGGAATGGGTTAATACATGTAGGGTGATCTTCAGATCTTCACAACTTTTCTGAGTTTTCACAAAGCTTGAAGAACGAGCCTTTTGTTGTTTATATCCAAGCTTGCAAAAACATCTACACTCTGTAGATTGAGTTTGCTCATATATAGTATATGTCTAAATATTTCATGCAGGCTTTTAATGTAGACTCTCCCAGGTAGATACTTGACTCTATTAGGCCAACTTTTACCTCAAACTTCTTCAAGTCACTAAGGGGCAAGAGTGTACTTTAGAGCTTTACTTTGCAATATATCATTTATATTCAGGTTTGTATCATCACTGGTTCAGTTTCCTTGTTCTTTGGAGGTTAATATTCAAGGAATTAACCTCCAAAGACAAAGCAAGTCTCTTAAAATTACAGCGCCGTCCACGTCCATCTTAACACATTGTTTTGTCTATTGTAATCTATTGTCTATTGTCTTCGCGTCTATCATCTATCGTGTATGCATCTATCGTCTATACGTCTGTCGTCTACACATCTATCGTCTATAGTCTACGTATCTATCCTCTATTGTCTCTTTCTTTATTGTCTATTTTAACATAATTTGTAAATTCTGACCTGTGAGCGAAATGTCTTCATCAAAGAGAAACATATATAAATAAGTTCCTGTATTTTATTCTCTTAACGCTTCTTCCTAACGAACGGCCTTCTTTCGAAACATCTACATGTACATTCCATGTTTTGTAATAACTAACCTGGCTATATTTAGATTTGGATTTCAACACTGCCTATGCAGCACACTACTTTCATTTCACTGTTAGCATTTGCTCTGATGGCTTGGAAGCTATAGATTGACAAGTTTCTCTTAGTTCTCTTAAAAAGGTACAACTTAATCGAAGAACTGCTGCTGAAGAACTCGACAGATCTCGAATTTCCGACGAACTACAGTGTAATCATACCAGTTCAAAGCTTTGTTGCACGTAGATCATGTATAAGCACGTGTGTATGTGTGTGCCCTATGTTATCTAAAAACTCAGATGGTTGTGGGAATCGCTGCAAGAATATCAGCACATCAAATTGGATCGAAATTCTAAAATTTGAAATGAAAACCGCAAAAATAATTACTTCCACTGTGTTACCAAGGTGACAAACCGAATGTAGGCCACCAGGTGTTTGGATCTGCATCTGCTCTGTAATCAAGCATGCGGCTTCGTGATCAGAATCCTGTATGCAGATGCTTGAACCTCTGGTGCTGAATCCGTAAAGGCTACACATGCATACAACAACCCTGTGTACATTGCGCAGCTAAATTGTCTGGATTGTGATCGTGATCGAGAGCTGTCCCGGTCGCAATCCTGATAAAATTATCTGTGGGTACAAGCATGAAAACAAGTCAGGGGGAAAAAACCATTAATACAGAGCCAATGAAACCTGAACTCCATGGTGAAAGTATTAAACAATAACATTATTTTTCACAGATAATGTAGACAAAAGAGCAATAGACAGCAAATAAAGGAATAGAGGATAGATGGATGGACAATAGACGATAAACGATGTTAAGATAGACGTGGATGGTACTGTAGGTGGTGGCATTTGAATATCTCCAAGGGACAGCAGGGCTGAATTAAACTTTTTTTAAGGTTGATTAGTACATATCAACCTCAAAATGGTGAAATGCAATCAAATAATGAAGTGATAACTGTAAGATAATTTTTGTTATGATTTGATTATTTAGTTTAATAATTGGTACAGGATGTTAACAATTGAACCATACATTTCATGCAAAAGTCACACATTTCTCACTTATATGTAATGCATGATTTAAGAGCTCTTTATGATCACCTTACAATTTAAATTACAATTGTCCTTTGTATTCTACACAAGTGACTTTACTTCCACTTTCTTTGCTATCTTCAACTTTGGCTTTTCTTTTATTAGAATTATGTAAAGTTAACCCACCATTCATTTCTGTTGTATCACTTTTCCCTGTAATAATGTGGGACACAATCTCTTTCAACTTTGCACTCGAAGGTTGATGTGATTGCAGTAAAGCCACATTTCTATTACCCGTCCTTTCCATTACCAATTTGTCAGGTATCCCCATGTCTACATATATTCCATAAGTTGCTGTCGTGGCTCATAACAAATGATTAGTCTTATGCCCTGATATGCCAGCTTGCTTGCATAGACTTTTAACTGTGTTAATGAGAATGGCCTACCAGTGTTTTATAGTGCCAAGCACATCCCTCCTTTGGATTTCTATGTGGCTTCTGATAAAGCACGTCAGTTAGACTAGCTTCTTCATGCTTGCTCTTGTACTTCTTGTAAATCTGAGCTAGGCACCCTTCTGGTCTATCTTCACTTGCATGATGTTGATGACTCTTTAATCAACTTTTCTATGTTCTTGACCTTCTTGGTGCATCTTGTCAACAAGGCCAGTAAAACAAAATTTCTCTCTTTTGGAAGCTGTCACAGAAATAATTGTGAATTGCAATGGTTTCAAAGTGCAATGCTCTTGACCACCATTTAGGCAAAAGGTTTTACCAATCAAAAACAAGGGTGTATTCAAAAGCTGGTGAGTGTCAACTGTACCAAGAACTCCCTTTCACCACAGGATTTCTTCTTCATTGTATGAAAACAGCTCAGATCTTTTTCTAAATACGTTCATCACTTTCAACCACAATTCTTTCATCTGACTGTTGAGACCTATGCAAAGAGTCTTGTAGGAAGGACTAGTAAAAATATTTAGACCTGCATGGCCATAGCACTGATATCCACAAACAATTTGTAAACTGTCTGGTGTATAGAATTCAGAATTTTCTCTTCATAATTAAGCAATGAACTCACTTAGCCAGTGGCATCTTTCTTGGTCACTTGTTTCCATGTTCCATATGTGAATTGGACTCTCGTAAATGAATCATTTGCAAAACCAATACTTGAGCTATTCCTTTTGTTTGTCCACAAACACAACAAGTGAACAGCCCATTCTGTTTGCCAAGCCGTGTTTTTTGGAATATGAGATCATAAATGTGAATCCATCTCATCATCAGTAATGGCTGTCTCAAACTGTTTCTTTTTCATCAACATTACCATTCTCTAGCAAGCTAGCTTTCTAATTCCATGTCTCTTCTAATTTGCTTGGAGGCTCAACAAACTGCCATTTTAATGCACTGAAGTCTAATTCCAAGTCAATCTCTGATAACTGTAGTGTATTTTGACCAAAAACATTTGGGTAAAATACAGTAGATATCTTCATCAGAGTCAGCTTCCATTCTGAACTAAATATGAATCAAATTATGCTGTGCACCAGATGCAAATGCTAACAGGACCTCAAATATGAGTTAATTCTTTTGATTTCAAAACATTGGTCATGTGTAATGCAAATGCTAGCAAGGAACTCAAACATAAAATAATTCTTTTGCTTTCAAACAATGAAAAGCATTGGTCACACTTCAGGGTCTGTTAATCATTTGCATCCATGATGCAAACCAAGGTCCAGCACCAAATCACCTTCTAGTTTGTTTGGTTTTTTAAGAAATTTGTTGCTTTACTTCACCAATGATGGATAAAAGTTGGTTGTATACCTTAGACCTTGGCATTTATGCAACACATCAACCCTGGGGCTATGCCCTTGGGTGGATACTGTACATCATGTAAACACCTTGGTCACAGTATACAACCTTTGCTTATCTAGGTGATCTTACTCACCACTGGGATAAACCCTGGCAGTCATAGGTTTAAAAACTATCTCTTTAACCCATTCAGGTGCAAGAGTGCACTTTAGTATTTTACTTGGGATCATGCCAGACAATTTTACCTCTTACAAAAGGGGTTAAATGGTTAATTTTAAAGCTCTAAAGGAGTGCTGAACCAGATTTAAAATCTTAATTGAAGCATGATCGCCTACTGAAGTCTCAGTTTGTTCTGCTCATTTTTGTCAGTACCCTAAGAATATTACTAGCCAAATCACAACTGGAAAACTAGTTAGTGCTACCAATGCAAATATGTTTTGCTTTGTAGAGTACATGTAAATATATGTAACAAAAAAATTAGGGTTGAAATCATGTACAGTAATACATGCATATCAGTGCCCAATTATACATGACATTGACTAACTAGGGATCACAACCTGGATTAGGGTCCCCAAAAGAATCTGGGGAGTCTTGGGCCTTTGCAGTAGATCATTCAAAAATCAGAAAAAGTAAAAACTGCAAATCATAATGGTGCATTTTGTCTAACAGTATTTTTGTTGCTTACTTTTATTCGTACATGTAGATTCTTGTGAATATGTAGTGACACATATAATATAAAGAAAGAATTAAATCAGTTGGTCACATTTCAACACTGGGTCAACTCCCCGAAAATTTACTGGCTGTTATATTATATCACCCTCATAAACGTGACTACTGTAGCTTTGAATAATTTTGTAAAATACTTGTGAACAATAACATAATTGCAGCTGAGTCAAAGAGGTCCTACAGTACAGAGTATTTAACCCATAAATTGACAAGGGTGCACTCAGGCTAATGCCAGACAATTTTACTCCTCAAAGGGATAAGCCCTGCTGGTTAACACTTTCAAGACTGGTGACGAGTATACTCATCAAAGATTGCCGATCAAGCATATTGTGCCCAGTCTTCAAAGTGTTAAAGGGTTAATCTTGAGCTTTTTGAAATGCCCATACTGTGAGTTATCAGTAATAGTACTTTTTTAAAAAAAGTTTTTACACTGCAACTTGTACAGTATGTTTAGCTCAAGCTCACCATAGTAATTTAACAAAACATTCTGGAAAAGTGAATAGAGTAAACCAGGTGTAAACTTTACAAGTCTGTCATGAGATCACTGCCACCTGCTACCAGTCTTCTACCATTTTTATTGGGTCATAATATTGGGAAAGACTGCTGTACAGGTACACTGTATGTGTATATCAGAGCATTCTACAAAATGATGGCATAATTGGGTTAATTGATGCATGATTTTTATTTAAATTTTTGTATTCCTAGTGAGGGTCATCTAGTTGTTGCTCAGTTAATCCTTGACAGTGGAGCATTGGTAAATGTGCCCTCAGGAAGTGAGAATAACATTCCATTAACATTGGCATGTTGGAAAGGTATGTTCTTTTCTTTATGTAGCAAGTGAATGTACCCTTTGCCTGGTTATCAGTTTGTTCTGCTGGCCATGATTTGAAAAATCATGGCAAGGGTGTACTTTTATTTACCTTGTCACAGGGATTAGCCCTGGGTGCTAAAAGGTTAACACATAATTGCAAAGTGTTTTTCTCACTCTGTACATCTGATATTTGATTTTAATATCTTACTTGTAATAATTGTGCTTCGTTTTGAATGAATTTTTGATCGACAAAGTCTTATAGTAACCCACTGCGCATGTGTATCTGATGTACTGTAGGTCGAAATATCTACTGTACTAGCCAATACGACTAGTGAAAGAGAGAAAACCACCAACCAAAATCAGTTACATGTATTCAGGAGACAATGTCTAGGTGACTACCATTAGTTTTGAGACCTGAAAATTCCGTTTTTTGTAAAGAAATAACATAGTAAACTAAAGCTCAATCCGGCATATTGTTGTTGCAAATTGCTGTATTGAAATGTAGTACATGTACCTGTAGTGTAAAATGGTAATGTCTAGTATTTTAGTCTAATTTGGTCTTCAGGTCCTATTGATATTGTAGAGCTGTTGTTCAACTGAAACTCAGATAATGAACACCAAAACAAGGTATAATTTGTGGAATAAATTTTGGTCTCCAGGTCATACTGATGTTGTAGAGCTGCTGCTCAACCGAAACTCAGATAATGAACACCGAAACAAGGCAGGATGCACTCCATTAATGTTGGCAGCAAGGTAATATTGACTTTTTTTGCTTGTTGCTTTTTGCTTGCTGCCGATTGTTATGAGTTTTTTTGTCCCAGTTTGAAACCGCTTGCATTATTCATGCTGCTGGGCAGTGTGATAATTATGATAAACATGTCGTCATTCTTTAACTTTACAATCATAACCACTACTTTACATCTTAATAAGTATATCATATCAGTTAATATGTTAAAATAGAATTTTCAGATGAAATGGA
>JBAHVQ010000323.1:1380109-1400612 GCA_036872915.1 Nanipora kamurai | reverse complement strand
TTATAATTGCGCTAAAAGTAAATTCATTTACAACAAGTAATTAAATATTCCGTTAAACTGAAGTTCAATAATGTCAATGTAAAAAACATTAACATTTATGGTATTTAAAGTACACAACAACGGTAACTCCGAAAATCGATAACATATTCAATTTATTCGACGTTTCGACTAGGCCTTAGTCATCATCAGGAATGATTCCTGACTAAAGCCTAGTCGGAACGTCGAATAAATTGAATATGTTATCGATTTTCGGAGTTACTGCTGTTGTGTATTTTATTAAAATACTCGGTGGTTCTCGCAATTTATGGTATTTCATTAGCGTCAATCAAAATTCAATAAAAAAATGGGGAAATCAACAAAATAAAATTAAAAGTCAATTAGCAATAATATGTGGGTATATGTTGTACATACAATTACACAAGAGAGCACTTAAAACGTTTTCACATGTGTGCGGCTAGACTGAACGTTACAATGGCTGAGCCAAGGCGGAAAGAGAGAATATCACAAGAACATAATGTAAGGTTTGTAAGGACTCTTAACCGTCCCTTCTTTGGATATTATCCTTGTGGCAGTTGAGCGATTGAACCCCGATTGTCCGCCATTCGAAGATATAGTCTTGTTCTGGCTCTTCAAAAAAATCAGTATTAACCTTTCCCTGTTATCCTGCGACTTCTCTGTATCCTTCTTTGTTCAGTCATCGTAACGCTTACTCCAACCTTCACATCTGAAAACGACGTTTCAAGTGCTGTATCCTGCAGACATTGCCAGTCTTGGTAATTGTTATTACCAGTCTTCTTCATACAACATATGGTAATACCTACGCGTTATAGCTTATTGACTTTTCATTTTATTTTGTTGATTTCCCCATTTTTCTCATTGAATTTTGATTGACGCTGATGAAATACCATAAATGTTAATGTTTTTTACTTTGACGTTATTGAAATTCAATTTAACGGAATATTTAATTAATTGTAAATGAATTTACTTTTAGCGTAATTATAATTTGATTGGTGTTGTTAAAGTTTGAAAGGCACTATTCAAGATGACAATCGCTCTAATGAACACCACTTTCGCTTCAATGAAGGGCAAAAGGTGTAATTTCCTTTACATATCTCTGTCTTCTGTACGTCCTGTAATAGACTACTTGTAAACTATCTATTTATTCATTGTAATCTGTTATTTTATCTTCACTCTGATGATCTTGCATGACGCGACGAAACATTAGTCGACTTAATAAAACTTACTTTTACTTAATCATGGTTTTATTTTTTGTTTTCTACTGGGTACTTCTATTTATTCTAAGATTACCAGCTGTGCCAACGTGGCCAGCCGTGGTAGTATGGCACGGTTGCTAGATGCAATGAAGTCGCAGTGTGTTATAGGCTACATCTTCCACGTTGTAAGAGAGGTGTTGAATTATTATCCCCCATACATTCATTGAAACAACCAGAGTAAAACTTTATTTCCGATCGAATGAAATGCATGTTTAAAACAAAGCGAATTAATATAGCGACCATTTTTCGAAACCACTTTTATGATACTTTTCTTGAATTTTAACATTGGAGATTTATTGAAACCAGGAACTATCTAAGTTACAGTAAATAGGATTCCCTTACTGCAGTCAGGAACCGTTGGCGTATGAGTGATTCTATCTACTGTCGTTGAGCTGCCATTTTGAATTAAAGTCTGTCGTCCTGACTCTTGTATTATCTAATCCATCTTCTTATTAGGGCACTATGAGGTTGTGGAGCTTTTGTTAGAAAAGGACTCCTTGGTGGACCATCAAACCAAAACGGGCTGTACTCCTTTAATGGAAGCTACTAGGTAAAACACTTTCTGGTTGTTTCGACTTGAAATTTATCCAAATCGATTATATTCTTTGCTGAATCGCTCGTTTTCCAAGATTTTTTGTTAACTAATGCACACGTACCGTATGTATGATATTTAAAAAAAAGTTAAAGCTGCTAACGCATGGTTAAATGCCATGGACGAGGAAGACGTTTCAAGCCAGGGGCAAAATTAGGATAGGAGTTAGAGTAACTGTACTGAAAGAAAAACATGAGGTCATTTTTTTTGGTGGGGGACTGAAACAACGTGAAAAATGGAAGATTTTAACTTAGAATATTGTTACTTTAAAAGCGTATCTGCTCCAATTCGTCCTTCCAGAAACCTCAGAAAAACTGGATTGTGGGTAAGAAGTGCGAGCTATGATTGGCCATTGTAAACCTTCACCTAATCACAACTCGTGCAATTTAACCAGATCCTAGTCTTTTAGGATTTTCTGTACTGGTCAATTGGCAGCACATATTTCACTACACTCGCAAGGGGCCTTCATACATGGTAAATATTGTTAAGAGGAACATTTTATAAAGAATACTAACAAGCATGAAATATTATATAAAACCGGACCGGGAATACCGTCCCAATTACGCGGCTTTTACCAGATCTCGATGTTGCGTACTATCTGAACTGGCTTGATTGTCGTTTGCAGGGAAGGTCACGTTAAAGTAGTCCGCCTTTTATTAGAAAATGGTGCTGATGTCGAATTACCAGATAATTACGGTCAGAGTCCACTCTTCATGGCATGCTGGAAAGGTTGGTCAATGTCGCAGTGCTTAGTCACATTCATTTGCGCTTGCTGTATAATTCATGTTTAGTTATCGATGGAGCCAATTCGTTACGGATATGGCACATCTGCAGTGCCGAAAAGAACAATTTCGAGAATTACTCACTCCTCTTTGATCGTAAAAATCTTATTCGTCTTGGTCTGCGGAAAAAATACTTAACGAAAGCAAGTAGCAAAATAATATTTGATATTGTCGCGCACGTCTGAGAACTTTCGTGAAAGCCAACTCAATAGACCACCTTATTTAACATCAACAAAGACGTGTAAGTGTCTTATTGCAGAATATGTAATACTGGTACATAGAATTCTGTGGATTGTTTTGGAGTACAACTGATTAATTTATATTCCCTACTGATCCTGTAAAATAGATGATGTGTTTGCCACGTAATCTGTAATGTTACGAAATAGAAGGTTGCGAATAAGATTTATTGAAGCATTATTTCCACCAGTTTTGCTTTACATTTACTACTGTCTTTGCTTTACGTAATTTCTCATTGAGGACCCACTATCTTGTCATCGCTTCCTCCAAAACGTCCGGACAATGCACGTGTCTTGTAAATGAATAAATTTGTGATATATTTATATATATACTTTTTTTTTCATTCCAACAGGCCATCGTGATGTGGCGAAGCTGCTACTCAGGTACAACGCCAACCGCGAGTGTAGGACCAAAACAGGCATCACGCCATTATTTCAGGTACATCTCTTGTTTTCTGGTTTTTTTCGTTTCACTCCAACGAAAGGCCTTCGCTCGAAACGTTAGTTTTTCTATACCTAAGTTTCGTTAGTGTCTTAACCATTTTGGTTCTCCTGTTTTCTGAGTTTATTTTTGTTGTATTTTTCATTTTTTACATATTTGGTTAACGTTTTTCCCACTCGTAGCATAGTTTATACGTCAGCTCGTACGTTTCCTTGTTGTATTTCAATTTTCTATGGCCATTTAAAGGCATGTCGTGAAAATCATGTGACCGTCGTGGAACTGCTGCTGGATCAAGGTGCTAGTGTTAGTGCATCTTTTCCGAACAGCAGGTATGATCTGGTTCAAGATAATTTTTAGTTGTATTAGGGGCAAAAGAAATGGGTTTTTTCTTCACATGCGGGCTTCAACGAATTGTCATAGGTCATCAACTGTGGTACTCAAATCGAATAGCGATGGAATATACAAATCAAACAGGAGTTTTAAAGTGAATGTACAAACGTTTAATTTAAGAATTCAACGATGGACTTGGATTCAACTAGACAACAACCAGGGAGTGCAGACGTTGAATGAGAACGCCGAGTATTGACCGTAATTGCCTTGTTTGTATTTTTTGACGAGACAAATTGCTGGGCTCTTTCGTCTGACGCAAATAAGTCTTGTAATGCGGAGGTCAAAAAATCATCATCATTCACGTTATCATCTACTTAACCTAGGTTGATGGTTTTATCTTTGATGATTCTCATCGCCACTCATCGCCACTTGGCCTCACTAATATTTCGTGGCCTTGATAATATTTCGAGCAAATTGCTAATAGGTACTGTAATGGTTATTAGTAAACCACTGTGCTCTATTTTTAATAAGTCTTTAAATTCTGGCATCTTTCCAGATAGTTGGAAATCAGCTAGGGTTTTTCCTATTTATAAAGGTAATGCTAGAAATGACTGTAATAATTACAGGCCAATTTCGATACTTCCAATACTGGCAAAAGTATTTCAGAAAATTGTCTTCGACCTGTTATATTGCTATTTACCTGAAAACAATATATTGACTACATTTCAATCAGGGTTTAGGTCTAATCATTCTACCTTGATTTCCTTGCTGCAGGCTACGAAACGCTGGTTCAAAAATATTGACATCGGATACTTGAAGGAGGTTGTTTTAGTTGATTTGAGGAAGGCCTTTGATACTGTTGATCATGCCATTCTTTTAAAGAAGTTAGATCTCAGCGGTGTAAAGGGGATATCCCATGAGTGGTTCACTTCATACTTAGCTGAGATGACACAGTTTTCCATGGTCAACAATACTCAAGTTAAATACATGTCTTTAAGTTAAATACATGTCTTCAAGGATATCACAAGGTTCGACACTAGGACGTTTGTTATTCTTCGTGCACGTTAATGATCTTCCCAATTGCATGGCACATACAGCGCCTAGTATGTACGCTGACGACACCGAAATTACTGCAACAGCTAAAAGTAGGACTGAATTGGAAAATATACTAAATAGATCTTGGACAATTTAGGCACTTGACTTAGTGCAAATAAACTTACTGTCAATGCCACTAAAACTGAATTTATTATTGTAGCGTCCAATTTCAGATTGAAACATCTATTCATGATCCTGAGGTTAAGTTAAATAAAAAAACGATTAAGAGTCTCCAGAGCAAAGTTATCGAGTGTATTATTTGATCAAAAACTTAGTGGGGGGAATCATTTCGAAGACATTGTAATACCTACAGTGTAAAGTTTTTAGAGGATTGCGAATTTTTCGTGAGATGTGGCCAATGTCAGACTTACCAGAGGATTTGCTGTGACTGTTTACACCAGCGTTAAAATTAGTTCAGTTGTTGTTTTACTTATACTATTATGTATTGAAGAGTGCATCAATACGATGTCTTCTAATGTAGTTTTACTGTTAAGTGTTCTGATTCTGGATCACCAAGAGTTATTTTGGAACTTTTTAATGTTTCGAGTTGGTCGAGCGGTACATTTTACCACTGAGCGGAAAAGCCGGGAAAAACCCCCAAAAAGGGACAGAAAGAACCCGGCGAATTAACAATTAGCTGAATTAATGAATAAGTACAAGAACACACGTCTGGTCTCTGTGGCAAACAAGACACAATTGGTTTTCAATGAGCATTCCACGCAATCTCGTACAACTCTATAACGACCGTAAGCCGATGACGTGCGAAAATTGACTGCTATGCAACATCTTAATGCAAGTGAATGCGGAACAAGTATACACTCCTTACAGGTATCTTATTTGAGAATTCATGTTTTCCGTGCTAGCGTCAACAGCCTCAGATAGGCCATAATTTCAAACCTCGCTCGCAGTGAGCCATCAGTACACATAGCGTTGCTTTTAATTGGGTTCAAATTCCCACATCGAATAGACTAGTTACAAGTTTTTTTCCTATATGTCATACGCAAGGTACACAGGCTCCAACTTAACCAAGCGAGGAATCGTCGTTAGTCTTCTTGTTCCACTTGTAGAAACTTAAATCTGATTGAAAATTCAGCTATGAAAGTTGATTGACTCGTGGAAGAGTTTTTGACGATTCCGTTATTGACCTTGGGATACAATCACGTAGCAAAAAGTCACTTTTTATTGAATGTTGCTTATTTTGTTTGTTTGTTTTTTTTCTTTGGTTTTGCTTTTGTTTTTTTATAATTCTTCTTTAAAATTTCATTATTTTAATTTTATTTTATATTCTTTTTTTGTTTTAAGCCTTATTTTTATTTTATGTTATTTTATTTTATTTTTGTTTCATTTCATTTTTGTTTTAGTTTTATCTCATTTTATTTTAGTATTATTTTTATCCTATTTTCATTTTATTTTTGTTTTATTTTTATTTTACTTTGATTTTATATTTATTTTCTTTTCTTTTGTTTTATTTTAGTGTTGTTCAACTTATTTCATTTCATTTTGTTTTCTTTTCTTTATGTTTCTTTATTTACTATCATATTTTTTGCATTCTCAAACTATTTCGTGATATTTATAGGGAAAATCCCATGACATTGGCTGCGGAAAAGGGTTATGTCGAACTTATGGATGTATTGCTAGACAGGTAATAAAATTTGATGTAGGTATTGGATTTTTTGGAATTCGTCTCAACCGTTGATTAATTGTTTAATAAAATTGAAACAGGGGAGGAAATGTTGACTGTCGGACGAAGAAGGGCTGCTCTCCGTTCTTCTTAGCCTGTAAAGAAGGACACTTGGAAATAGCCAGATCTCTATACAAGAACAGAGCTGATATTGAGGTAAAAGATAAGTAGACCAAAGTACAACAATAAACCTATGCTTTGAAATGCGTATTGCTGTATTTTCATAACTTATTTGCCAGAGAACACTTCTCTTGTTGGCCTCTGTGATAGCTTTGTTTGACGAGTATTTGTGAGTATCCAGCCAACGTGGATCCATGTTGAAATATAACAAACGCGCAGCACTGTGGCATCATATGCGACGTCATAGTAATGTATAATATGACGACATGTATAACGTCAAATGATAGTGTAAACCTTTGCATTATAGTTCAATAAGGGTGCGTTGACGTTATACATTGAGTTCTTTTGTCGCTTCTGTCGAAGTAGATTTAGTGGTAGAAGTCATGAAATACCAGGATAAAAAGTGTCTCAAAGAAATGTTTTTTGCTGAACGTTTAAGAGCGTTTTCATTGCCAAGACGCTAAGAAACTTAGGTCATGTACAAAAGTACTGCTTCCTGAACAAAAGTTAAAAGGTCGGTAGACAGCTGAATTTATGATAAAGAATTCTAACGTTTCGAGCTAAATAATTTAGTCACCTCATAAGTTTTTGATTTTATCTGGCATGGGCGGTTGAAACATTAGCTAATACACTGTTTCCCCTTGGTCTCTTTTTCATTTTTATCAAATGCATATTTCCATTCCCCTAGGGTCTCTGGCGGTTTCTCCCCTTGCCGGTTTACTGGTCACCGTTAATCATTACAAGTGACTTCCTTCTCTTTGCTAGGCCGTTGATTTGTTTTGATTTCTAACATTTCATTGGTTAATTTTTGTTACATGTTTCCTTTTAGTATAAAACCTAGTCTAGTTGCCATTCCCCATTCAGAACTCGTTTCACTCTCAGATGAAGGACCATAGCTCGAAACGTTAGAATTCTTTATTATAAATTCGGCAGTCGACCTACCTTTTAAATTTTTTTGCTATTTCATACTGCCTACGCAGCATCATATTTTTACACCATGTACTGCTCCCTGAGCCTGCTTAAGTGACTCACTAATGTGCACAAGATATACGACGAAAAAGTTCCTTTCTGCTGGGTGTGTAAATGCATGCCGTATTCAAACAAAAACGATGTATGTAATGTCGAATTTATTATTTAAAATGCGACGGTTGTGGCCCATGAAACCTTTTCGTGTAGCAAACTAAAAGGGTTGACAAACTGCTGCAACTTTGATCTGGAAAAACTGGCAGCTTCCCAACCCTTTTGGTTTTCTACAAGTCGTTCAAACCTGCCTACGCAGCACTCTACGTTTATATCATTTTTGTGAAGCGTTCGTTTACTTCTATCCTATCAAACTTACTGCCTGTCGTAGACTGCCATATGTTATTGTCACAAAAATCCGACACACTAATTTATTCGGAAGTGACAGACTACGATCGGGGTTAACTTTGATACCAATGGTAAACCTTATTTCTGTTTACTGAGCTAACTCTTATATCAAAAGCATATATTACTGAGAAGCTGATCGGAAGGTTTAGATGACTGTAGACTTTGAGTTAATATCATTTTCAATCACGATCACCCATGGAATAATTTGCAATCACATGTTGTTCCAAAGATGGGAGAGGCAGCGTTCTAAGTTGTTTTACGAATGTCAGTTGTCATACATCCGATAGCCGGCGTTCGAGACTTTAAATAATCGCCAATTAAGCAAATTTTGTGTGAGAACAAAATCGAGTACGTTGACCAAAATGGGTATATAAGTGATTGGCTCAATGTTTTGCTGTTGGTCGACACCAATACAATGTGGTGATTAATTGCTTTTACGAAAATTATCCTCAAAATTTTTCCTTCAAAGTTTCGGGTCGCGACGTCACTTTGGTAAATTTCGAAAGTCATTGGCATCGGAGGTGTGAAAGAATGATTAGAAACGTGCAATTTTAGTGCTAGAATAACTTACAGAACTCGCGCTACTTTTCTTCATTATTTAGGTTTGTGATCAGCGAAATATCTCTCCATTGGTAGCCGCGTTCAGAAATGGCCACCATAAGGCACGTGAATGATTTATTAATATAAGTATGTTATGTGCGAGTTTACTGTGTATCAAAGGCTATCTGAATGCACTAGTAAATACTGAGCCTATGCAAGGAAGCACGAAAACATGCTTGTTTAAAGTCTTTTGAACAAAATTAGAATGATTCTAATATTACAGGTTGTGGAATGGATCTTGTCAATCGCAAAACACGTCCCCTCCGATGAGCAATGTCAAAAATGTATCACTGCACCTTTAGAAGGCAAAGATAATGAGAGAGATTTGCTGTACTTACGCACCACATGCTACGAGATGATTAAAAAGGTTTGTTCGTATTGTATAGTTAACCGTTCTGCGAGCTTCTATTGTAACAGATCGCGGCGATCTTACTTGAAAATGGACACAATGGTGTAAGAGGAGAATGGTGCGTAAGCAGTGTTAAAAGACGTGAAAAAAGGAACAAGTTTGAAGAACTGCCGTAACTGAAAGCAGAAAATCCAAACGTTTCGAGCGAAGGCCCTTTGTCCGAGAGTGAAACGTTCCTGGACAACGGCAATCGACCTTCTGTCATTTACATTTCATTAATAATTTCTTTAATGATCCCAACATTTGATTGGATATTTTTACTGTCACTGACAAAGAACCTGTCCTGGAAATCTTACTTTTTGCTGGTTTTCGTTTCCGCCGTTTTTTGTTTATTATAAGGAGCAGACATATCAGGAATTTCTGTTTCAAATTTCAAAGAAGTAAATATGTTTGATTTTACTGATGTTCATCAGACACATAAAGAAGGTAGTACATACATACAGTACAAACTTTGTGTTCCATAAAAGGCTTTTTAACACAAATTTACAATAAATGTAAACTAATACTGTATTTAGTATAACATGGTATGACTTATTTTCGTTAAAAATAGAGTTTTACAGTAAAATTTTTAAAAATTATCCAATAACACGAAACTGCTTAAAGAACTTATCCAACACGTTTTTCTTATGATAATTATGTATGGTAAAGGAAATCTTCGAGTGTCAAAATGATATATTTTAGGACCCGACCGGGACCAGCTGCAGAAAATTGCAACTGTAGGGCCATCGGCTGGGAATCGAAGCCGGAGATCCGACAGTTACAATTTTTCGCAACTGGTCTTTGTTGGCTGCTAAAACATCATTCGAACACTCGAAAATTCCCTTCACCATATATAATTATCATTTCGTGTTACCGAGTGTGAATGCCAAATATTCCTTGAATATACCCTTCACTTCACCAGCATTCTACCATATATATATATATATATATATATATATATATATATATATACAGAATGCGTGACCACGCTCTCGGCAACAGCCTTTTGAGCTCAACTGGCAGAACGCTGCACTAGGTTAGCTAATTATCATTCCATGTTGTCGAGTGCAAAGGCCAAATATTAGAAAAAACTAGCGTTTAGAAACAAAGTTTTACGAATGAAAAGGAAAAAAATCGAGAAAAAAATTAAAAAATTATATGTATGGTGTAGTTAGTGGATATAAGAGCTTCATTACAGCTATTTTTTCTTACATCTTGCGGGAATTTTTACATTATAGCTAAACGGAAATCAAACTCATTGTTATCTCATTTTAACCTAAGTATTTTTTGAAGCCGCCTTTTTTCCCTTCTTCGGCAGGCAAAGAAAGTGAAGGAACAAGCAGCATTTCAAAATGCACAGAGCTTTTTACAGGTGAGTAAGAAGTTTAATGTGTTATATATTGGAGTATTGCGTTTCGTTTTTGTTTTTTTTTTCGAAACGAGCTATTATTGTCGTGGATATGATGTTAATTGGTATAGTGGTAGCGAACGGCTCTCTGAACGCAGTGACCACGTCCGATGCCGCTTCCGCACGGTTTGTCTGTTTAAAGTCACCTTGGTCACAAGTGAGAAGTGTGCAGTTCAGTTTAACTCTACCAAGTACTGCCGGTTTTCTCTAGGTACTCCGGTTTCCTTTAGAAGTAACATTGGAACCATGAGGGGTGGTCCTTGCCGAACCTCTAGAGAACGGTCTAGCATGAATAAACAATTTTCTTATTTAAAATGTGGTCGTAATTTCTTAAATCTGAAGGATGTCCTAATTGGTTGAAATCGGCGCGGGCACATTCTACGCCACTCCGAACCGAACAGGGTCAACACAAAAAGATCTGGTTGCAGTCTTAGGACAAAAGACTTTTGACAAAAGATTTGTCCGGACTTATCTGTGTGACATTATTTTCAGGAGCTCGAGGAAGACAAAGTTCGAGAGGAGAACAAGAAGAAAAGACAAGCAGCGAAGAGAAGAGATAAGAGAAAAAAGAAAAAGAAACAGAAGGAAAGCGAACAAAGAAGCAATCCTTCAAATATCGATGTATTACCATCGGAGAACCGACCGTGCAATGTAAACGACAACAACGAAGAGGACAACACTTGCAGCGAGGAGGAGACTTCTCGTACATCCAACTCCGATATAAACAACGAGGAGAGAAGCCCGAGAGAAGAGGCTGCGTACGAAGTGATCGAGTTAAACCATATGACGCAGTGTCGTACAAAGACCGTGGGTCAGGCAGTGGACGAAAAACAGAACACAAACAGCACGGAAGAAAGACGGGATGACCAGCCGCAGGCTGTGTTTGATGCTGGCGATAATCAAGAAGCTGCATCACCAAAAAGAGGAGAAGAAACTGCGAAGTCCATTGTAGACGCTGAAAAAAATAAGAGAAATATCAACGTTGGAGGATATTCTGGAAAAAATAACCAAAGGCATCGCTCTCAAAACAGTAACCCTGACCCTGTAGTCCAAAGTCCGACGTTCGTGAAGGACGGAGAACAACAGAAGGAAAACTTGGTTGTCGAGAAAGGCTCAAGCTTGCACGCGAACATGAAAGTCAAGCAAAATGAGTTACTGGATGTGTCAGCTGGTGAGCTGATATCGAAAGCAAACATGGTAAAGAACTCTGGGACTTCATTGTCGAACAACAGTGACGCCTACTTCAAAGAAAACGGAAGGGTTAATGGTAAGAAAGACTGTCAAATAGCGAAGTCTTTTTATTGTTGCAGCTGCGAATGTTGCTTAAAGTACTTTTTAATTATTCTCAATATTATTAGAACATTAAGTGCTCGCGCGAAATTACATTTCCAAATTCGATAGTAAGATTGTTACATTTCTGCAAAGTTTACATTTTGAGTACCGCCATTTAGGTGACGGAGATTACGCGGAATAAATAGAAGAACGTAAATTGAATGAAGATACTTTTAATGTGTCGGTTATCATTTTCCTTCACGTTTTCCTCATGAACGATTAATGAGTTTAATCTTCCATTCTCTTGTATTTTTGTCGTTATAGTATCTCGCATTAAGCAAGCGTCATTTGATTTTCTTAATTCCTGGAAGGAAGTGACAAGAAACAGTAGTTCAAAGTAAGTGCTTGCGGTTTCATTGAATTGGAGGGAAATGAAAGGCTTACGCTTACTTATAGCAAGCTCCTACTTGACAATTGATTACCGGCTTCATAATCAATTGCCTGTACTAAAGGTGTGCGCCGCAGCTCAGATGTTAGTCAGTCAAACAAGCCGGAGACCGGGTGGAGTTTGTGTTGCACCTCCGGCTGTTGGCTCCGTCTTTATTGATTTCCGAAATGTATAGACTGTGCCTGAGGACGGAAAATAGTTGTTGCATGTCTTCATGTTGTGACGTTGTTTTATTGAAGTGTAGGAAGTATCCTTTGTTTTCCTTTGTAACAATTTGTTCTTTTGCGCTGGTTAAGTGTTTCACTATTGCTCATTTCCGGACAAGACGAAACACCAGTCTTTCGTTATATGAAATTTCCGTAATTAACTGCCTTTATGCTTTTTGGCACGGTAAATTGTACGATTTGACCTGGTCTTAAAGTCATTTCATATTGTTGGATGAGTGAATAAAGGCTCACTTCTTTCAACTTTTGATGCGTTTCTGAATATTTTTGTTAATATAAATGCAGTTTAACACCTTGAAAACGCGAAAACTTTACACTTTACAGTTGCGACTGGTTTCACCGTGAGAAGACCTGGGAACTAGGCTTAGCCGAAGCCAGGTATTAGAGCTGTGAAAGAGCCGGAGCCGGAGCCAAAATATCAAAGTTTACGCACCTTTAACCTGTAAAAAAACATAAGAACCGATGACAAAATCTTGTGTATTAGTATTAATGGTATATTTTTGTAATGTTTAAAGGGTTTGAAATAAAATCGAAATATTACTGTTTTTAATTTCGACTTGCTTTTTTCCTCATATTTTGAGTTCACAAGATGCTTGTTTTCGGAGTTTGATTTCGTCTTTATTTTTGGAAATTGTCGGCTGGTAAGAGCTTGTAGTAATATTTAAAAAAACAAGTAGGAGTGTTTTATTCCAATGAAACACGTACTGCGAGATTTGTAAATGCAGTAGCTTCAAGAATGAACCCCTTAACACGCTACTTCCCGAAGAAAGTGTGAAAATTGATTTCTAAGGCGAGAAAATTCGACAAAAAAACGAGCGTGCCTTTATGACATATAAAACTATAATACGGTTATGATTTTCCTTTGTATTCTTCTTGGGAATTATTAATGAGTCTTTGAACGTCCTATAAAAAGCTCTTACATTATACCGCTTGTAGATAGTCAAAAGGTTTGGGAAACTGTCGGAACTTAAGGATGCTTAGACTAATTTATACATTATACATGCGTTTAGCCGTAGTTGTAAAGGCCTGCTATAATGTGTTATATTTTTCTGTGACAGTAATATGAAGTTTAATACATCTGTCTCCCGAGCTAGCCAAGGTACCTGGCCAACTCGCCTTCATGTAATAAGGGCCTAATAGGCAAACAGGAGTATTCACAGAAAATTATTGAAGAGAAACCTAGATAATTCGGGCTTCATTGTGATATTCTTGAAAATACGCCCGAGTTTTAAAACTGTTGTTGCAGTGATAAGAAATAATTGGACAGTTGAACAAATATGTCTATTCTACCTTTATATTGTATTTTTGCTATTTGTGCTGCAATTGAATTTGTTTTTGCTTTTTCATCCCGAAGGTTCTGACAGTTCATTTTAAAACATCTAGTATTGTTTCTCTCATTCTTTAAGCTTGTTTTTGCTTGGCCTAATAATCTACCATTGTGTTTTAGGACTATGGTGATACAGTTAACAGCTCCAAACGCTCTTTGCGGCAGAGTAATTGGTCGAGGAGGAACTAAAATCAATGGCATAACGGTAAGTAAATAACTCAAGCATTTACTGACATAATGCATTAGGTTTTACTTCTCTAGATTTGTCCGTGCCCAGACTTTTCATTTGAAGCCGATGGTTTTCAGTCAATTATTCCGTCCTTGACTCTAATCAGTCGTAGACTTCCAGTTGGAAAGAACACAACCGCAGTTTGGAGCAATCTACATTCGTACAGCTCCAATTAAACTTTTTCGTAGGCATCAAAATCTTGTCCATTAACTTGGCTTCCATGTGGTAATACCGTATTTCACTGTAAAAAGCCTTTTTTTAATAGGCTCATTTTCAATGCTAAAGCACTTAAAGTAGAAAAATGACGTCAAAGAAGCTAAGTGTTGCAGGCTGTCTTAATGTAAATGGATTTGACTCATCTATATCTAGAAGTTTGATAAATTGTTCCTATATTGTCATTGTTCAGGTGGCACTAAAACTTGGCAGACTGTTTTCGACACTTTCTTTAACAAATTCTCATGAATGACTGGGAGTTTGATCATTAATGGTGGTGTCGTTAGGACAAACGGCACATTGTGGTTTTATTCACCTAATGGTTTAATTTTAGTAATTTTCTATCAAAACGGTACCATAATGCCTAACTGTTCTTAATACTAACAGCAATTTACCTGTTTTACATTTGGTTTTTTTATACAGTATCGTATAAACGCTTGCCAGCCGAACGTAAATTTATTGTTCTAACTCAGTATTTGTCATTCGTTGATATTCTTTTCCTGTAGAAATGTGTACTTGCGAAACTAAAAATGTATTTAATCCAATTCTTCTGTTGTTTTCTTTTCACAGGACGAATCAGGGGCCCAAATTACTATCGGAAAACCTGACCCCAAGACTTCGAACGACCGTGTCATTACCATCAAGGTACATTTAAAGCACAATTGTTGCCATGATTGTGTCATGTAATTGGAAGAAACGTGATGGAAAACGAGTCACAGCTACAGCTAAGAGTCCCTTGGATGAGGACAACATGACTAGAGTATCGAGTATTATTCAATTGTGTTTGTTAAAAATAACAAACATGCACTCACAGATGAATGAACCAGGTTTCCACCCTGGGTACTGAGACGTTGACAACTTCTCGACAATGTGAAATAAACTCGGTGATTTCATTAACAAATCGAATGCAGCTTTTGTGTCTCGATGGAGTTGTATTGTTCTATTTTAATTTTCAACCGCAAAATATCTGGGAACACTCGAATAGACGGATGGCGAATCTCGAAATAATGGACAAATGGCATTAGCTGAATAAAATTCTCGGTAGTTGGACTTATATCAAGAAGGTCGGGAAAGGAATGATGGTTAAAACGTTTAATACTCAAGGACTATGTTTCCGCAAATTTAAAAAGCATGAAACAGCCTGGTTACACTCAAATTGTCGGAAACATTGAGATATTAACCATTTTCACAACGTCAATATATAAGCAAGAACGCAATGTTTTACTCTCCTCCAGTCTCCCACAATTCAAAGCACGCTTGTTTTTCTTGAGATTCGCAATCCGTGTATTGGTTTCGCGTTCGCACCAGGTAGTTTTTCTACCTAAAATGAAGTTATTTATGTTCCATGCGCATGGGAGTGATATTCCGTTCGTCAATGGCCGTTATTACAGTTGTCAGAGGTTTGGCTTATAAATGTGACGACAGGGGTCATTTTTGCATATTTTTTGACTCTGTAGCCACGTTTGCATGATTTTAAAGCAAAAAAATATTTGACTACGGGAACAACTGTAATAATAGCTGCTGGAGCATCGCGGTTGTTCCGATCAATACCTAGTGTTAATTCTTTACGGTGGATTTACTGACATTGCGTTACTGAAGTCTTCATCCCCATGCGGGGTTTTAGATGAGTTGTTAGTACGGTCAAGATTGCAAACTTTCGGCTAGGTCAATTAGTACTTTAGCCTTGTCATCCGTTATGTGCGTGAAGTAAAGTACAGCAGTTGACTGCTTAGTCGACCAATAGCTCTTTTGTACAATTTCTAGGAAAAGATTTGTAAGTCAAATTAACGCGGATTACTTGAACTTATAAAAATATCGCACTTCTCTTTTGTGTGGACCATACTTTCCCAAAGCCTACGTTAGAGAAATCAAAGCGTCGAATAATCAGGAATTTGTGTGGCCATACTACTATAAACTAAGTTCAAAAAAAGAATAGGTTACAAAAAGCTTATTTACTCTGCAGCTTCATTAAATTCTCCGAAGACATAGCCGCACGAGGACGTTAGACAAGACAAATTTTAGAATTTATACAATTCGCACTGCGAAAACGCTTTGAGAGGATGGCTTCAACTGAAAAGCAAGAGCGTTAGAGCTAAAACTAGTTTGCGTTTTGTATCTGAATAGATGCATTTGTTAGTAATTATGATGCACAGACGGACACTCACAGTAACTACTTTGACGACTCGCTTGATGTTTAAATTGTAGTGGTTATTTAGTGCGTTTTGAAAGATCGTCTGAGGAAACAAAAAGATCATGTAAAACATTTTTAGACACTAACATGTCATTCTTTGAATGGTTGTGGACAATTAGTTTTGGTTTATTGAATGTCGCTGCTTTGAGCGGTATCTATACATCTCTTGCATTTGGCTGGCTACGTACTGGTTATACTAATGTGATTTTTGGTTATTTTCTATCTAAATGCAGAATGCAGTGAATCAACTTCGAAAGGTCGCTCATTGTTATTATGTTTTTCTCGTAGGGAACAGTGAAAGCCGTGCAGAAAGCTAAACTACTGGTTTCCCAAGCGCTCAACACCCCTAGTGGCATAGCACAAACACAAACGCCGAACTTGTCTTCGTCAACTTCTTCACATGTTCTTTCGCCGTCTACCTCATCAGTTGCTCCAGTCCGGGGTAATTTTGCCGCCATACCTTCGTCGTCAATTGAGTGGCCTACCGTGGCACAAGCTAACCGCCTTGGCTCTGTCAAAGAGCCATCTACCTCAACTAAAAGTCATGAGAACAAAGCGGTTTCTGTAAGCGAACCATGCAGTGAGAAAGTAGAGGGCGATACACGAGAGACTCGTGCCAACTCCGCTCCGGAACTGAACTGCGAACCCCTCAACACGAATAATACGGCTGGACACAGAGTATGGTCTATGGATACTAGGACGAGAGTTTCAGCGTCCTATCCAGTAACGTCGAGTGTTGTTGAAGGAGGTTCTTTAAGTAGGTTAACTTCAACTGCAGGAGACAATTCTTCGAACATGTCAAGTACTACCAAGCCACGAACTAAAAGTTCTACATTAACCCAAGACGTTGGCTCGCGGCTAAGTTATTGTGAAGTGGCGACAGGAATGGATAATGGATCGGCTAAGTTGGTGAGCATCCTTCAATTGTACCGCTCAAAGAAAGGAGGGGGTTATTAAAGGGCTACTGGTGTGTTTGAAATACAAAACATAGACCTTGTTTAGTACCAAGAATTCTTTGTCGACGATAAATTTTGGTCATCTTTAGAAAACGTTATACTGCTACTGGTTTTGTTAAAAAAAAACAAGCGAGTGTGGGGATAGCTTCCAGACTTTTCTCGTATTTTCAAGTTCTCTCGAAATTGAAGTCGTTTCACGTCACAGGGTTTGGAATTAGCGGTAGTCCGCTAGCCCCGATCATTAGTAGAATTTTGCGCGGACTAGTGAAGTTTATCACGAATAAGTACTGGTTGTCGAGCAAAAATTTTTGAAGAAGTTAAATATTACGGGTAACTATGTATTCCTGATGTATCATCCGTTCCGTCTAGTAAAACTGTTTCCGGACTAGTAAGACAAGAGTGTTAGAGGTTCCACTGTCCAGTAAAGTTACTTAGATACAGTGTATTAATAACAAAAAAGGAATACGTTTAACGCAAATTTTGCCAAAGAAGTCACAATTTTCCAGAAATGATATACAGAATTTTCTAGGTACAATTTTTTTTATTCAATTATTATGGTCTTTGGTTGCTGGTCTTTTTGTTTATTGTTTTTGGCTACAATTGGTTGTTGTTATTTGTAGTTGTTGTTTGCTGTTTTTGTTATTATAAGTCATTATTACAGAATATTCAATCAACCAAAAGTCCAACTTCTCGATTTTTTCTGCTGGATTTTTTCTCGGCCGCCGCATTCCTGACAAGCGTCCCTGCCAAACGAGTTTTTTATATCAGGAGACCTGATCTCACACATGACTGTTTGAATTACTGCCCGAACTCCGAAGGTAACGATCTGCTATTATTTCTCCGAAAAAAGTAATACTGGTTAAGCTAGAAGTTCAACATGTCAGCAGCAGTCTAAAATCTGGGGACGCGAACTTCAAAAATACCGCAACTGAGTTGGACTTCTTGTTGATTATTTATTTTGTGACATCATTACTAAAGTTGTTTAAGTCTTTCGACGCCAATTCCTTTTAACTAGCCGAAGACACGTCATAATTTTTAACTGTCATGGTACTCTGTTGTCTTAGATTAATTCATCGTCTACGACAACAATACACAGCAACGTAACATCATCTCCCTGCATTACCAATGATCCTGCGCAGTCGTATGGAACTGGCTATATCGAGGAATGTGACAACGTTTTTGCTGATGATAACAACTTTCCTGAGATAAGAAAAACTACAGAGAGGTTGGATGTCGATGAGGAGCTTGTTCCTATGAAAGAACAGATTGTTTCCTGTGATCCGTGGGCGGAAAAAACGAAAGGTAGTATTCTTTATCACGTGATAAATACCATAACCCCGCAAAAAAATTTAATGTACACCAGGAGGTAAACAGAAAGTATGGGGTAGCAAAATAACATACATTTAGATATGTTTCGTTGATAGACTTCTAGTTTACGCCGACAAACAAATACTATTATTCTAAAAGTCCTACCTATCGTCATTTGAAAACTTTATTTTATTGTTGGCGTTAATTTGAGTTATATTCTGATTTCTAATATTAATCAGGAGATTAAATATCCCGTCTTTTAACTCGGCAACTGATGTTTCAGTGTAAAATGGTAATACGGTAATATTCAACTTTGTATTCTGGAAAGGGAATTCGTAGGACATGGATAGCGGAAAGTGTTTAGGCAACCGAAAGTTCACAAAGATATTTCATTGAATATTGTACTGTATATTATGCATTATATTCTGCGGTGTTTGTATTTTATATGATCCATTGCATTGTATATTGAGCTGATATATCGTATTGTATATTGTGTATTGTGTTATATAGTAAGTTCTGTGTTATATTTAATGGTTATAACGTAAGGTTAAAATGACTAAAACTTTCGTTTGTATTTTAACTGTTAGCTCTTTTGTACCGTAAATTGTTCATGTTTTTTAAGCATGGAGGTCGATGTTATATTAAATAAATCGAATAATCAAAACTATTGAATAAAATTACTGGTAACTACCAATCAATTTTGAATTTCTGCATATATTGCTCCTGTGTCGTTATATATGTTTGAAAAGTGGTTGACAGCACCCAATATTGTTTTACCGCAGAGCGTGAAAGTGAGGTTCAAGGATCGACTCAGTCCGCTGGCAACGAGTCGTCGGTTTGTACCATTTTCTATTCTCATTTTAGATCTACAGCAGAAAATATTTTTAGAAGATACTGCCGTATGTCAATCTCAGAGTATTTTGAGAATGCTCTCTATATAGTTGCTGTGCGTAACCATATGTGTAGTAACCATGTATTGAAAATTACTCACAGTAGAGGAGAGTTAATATATCCGCTGTCTGACATGCTACTGTGCCGTTGGTAGAAAAGAATCCGTTCTGAGACTCATTAATTATTTAAAACTGCAAAGATTGTCCTTTTATATTGTACATCAGACAACTAGCGCTGATTGAATTGCTCAATATATTTGACAAAATCCAGGACAAAACTTAAAAACTTGAAAACTTCTCTTGATGTTTAAGGTACTAAAGAACATTGCTCTAGGATGATTCATCGAGATTGATGTTTTATCAAAGCAGTCTTTTTGCAAAAAGCTTTGTTCAATTTTTTCTTGTCGTTAAAATATTTCAGGGACCTCGATCCGCAAGCCTGTTCACTCAATCTCAGTCCGCTAGCCTGTTCAGTGGGTGAGTCCTAGAAGTTTAACCGTAACTGGATAGCGCTGTTGATGATTACGACAGCTGTAATCAGCAATTTACCTCACGCAACTTAGTCTTGATGGGAAATAATACTTACTGCTAGTTTATATTCCGAACATTAAAGCCAACAATTCTATTTCAGAATCATTCTCAGGGTAATAAGAAACGATAAACTCACTATTAACCTACCTTGGTGATATCAACTGAAAACTGTGACTCGAGCGGGATTTGAAGTCGTTTTATATAACCCTGAGCATGATTCTGAAATAGAATTGAAACATTGCACATCTATCCTCGTGGATAGCGTTAAGTGGTCGCAAGAATATCTCGTGCACTTAAGTTGGATAATAACTCGCCACCAATCCCTGTAGGCTCGATTCAAATCCCGCTGAGTCAACTTTTTCAATTGACTTCAGCAGTTCAGAATAATTGTGAATTTATGATAAACCCAACAGTTCTTAACTCATTAAGGCTCGAGGATATTGAAAAACTGATTCAAAAACTTTTGCTTAACTTCAAGTCACGGTTCGTTGCTACGCAACGAACCGTGACAAATTAACAATGATGTTGCCATACTTTCTTGATAGCACGAGAGTTATAATACACTTTAAAAAGACGACAATTTTTTTTATTGTAGACA
>JBAHVQ010000323.1:1365410-1376832 GCA_036872915.1 Nanipora kamurai | reverse complement strand
CGTTCTGAAAGCCATTTTCTGTGTTGTTAAGTTTGCGTATCCTGTCAACTAGTGTTCGTATCAGTCCGGTTTTGTAGACAAGTGGAGCAAAGCTAAAATAATTCATTAAAAGTCCTGTATATGTTTGTTTGTGATAAACGGATGTTGTGCAAGTCTCTGACGATTTTGTTAGTAAAATGTCAAGTAATGATAGTTTACCATCTTGCTCTTTCTCAAGATGGCATAGGCTTGCCGAAACATGTCTACAATAAAAAAAATTGTCGTCTTTTTAAAGTGTATTATAACAATGATGTCTTATAGTGGGCGGTCGGACAGCACTTTAAGGTCCAACGTCCATTCCGGAATTATATAAAACAATCATTTGCTTCAAAACGCTATTAGAGAATTAAAAGGTAGTTTTTAAATAAGATTTGGTCGGTTTACTAGAAAAATAAACTGAAAATCTACCTACAGATGTAGTAATTTCAAACGAGATCGCTTGTCCCAAAACCAACTCACTTTGAAAAAAGAAGTGTAAGCATTTTACACCACAGGGAGCCCAATCATAAATCGTGGCCTGCAAGGTAACGAACTGTCTGCAACTCAAACTGTCGACATCGGTAATATGGCTGTTGAAGATGACTTCATAATGAGAAACTCTAAACCTGAATTTCTAAATATCTAAAGTAGCTTAATATCCCTTGTATTACACCGAAATAAACAAAGTGCACTAACTGGGTTTTTATTTCATCGGGAGTTTCGTGACACGCTGTCATTCCCTTACATAAAATAATACAAGGCTGGGCAGGGCTAGAGCTAACGAGTTTTACTCAGGTGCCATTTTTTTCGCCGAAATGCGAATCGGAAGCAATGTTTATCACAACAAGTAATAGTCGATAGTCGCTCTATACGTAATGTTTTCAATATTGCGATAACTTCCAACATTTCACTCTCAAAATCGAACAATTTTGCCACAATTTGGCATGCCATGAGCCGTGTCCTATCTCTCGATGCTACAGAACCGTCGTAACATAGCAACGAAAGGTCAAATTTCGAACAACCGTCATGAAAAACCGGGAGGGGCGCATTCTAATTTCTCGTAGACAATATGCCACTCTCTCGCGGAAGAGGCCATGGGACCCAATCTCCATAGCCAATGTGCCGTGTGATGTTCTTCATTCCTCCGGCGAAAACCTGTTGTGCAAACAGATTCGGGGTTCACTATATAGTTTATTAGTTTTATCGATTTTTCCTATACGACGTATTGGCACGAAAAAATTGGCAGTGAAAAATATTGTTCCTCAATAAATCAGATTGATAAAAGGATTTTCTATAGTTTGATATACTTGTTTATCTTTACACGAACGTTTGAATGCAAAGTTCAAAGGCAAGTTGAAACCGAGAGAAATTGCGTTAACGTTTGAAATAAGGTGACAGGATGTATATAGTAAACGTGGCCTAATTCTTCCACTATATGCAGCGGACATGATTTGTTAATCACCCTCCCGGTTTTCCATAACGGTTGATTGAAATTTGACCTTTCGTTGCTATATTATGACGGTTCGGGAGCATCGAGAGATAGGGCACGGCTCATGACATGCCAAACTTTGGCAAAATAGTTCGATTTTAGAGTGAAATGTTGGAAGTTATCGCAGTATTGAAAACGTCATAAATAGAGCAACTATCGACTTTTACTTGTTGGGGAAAAGTTGCTTCCGATTCGCATTTCGGCGAGAAAACAGCATCTATGGAATTCGGTATCTCTGGTCTGCCCAGCCTTGCATTATTTTATGTAAAGGAATAACGGCGTGTCCCGAAACTCCTTTGGACTTCATAATACCGTAACTCTCGATGAAATAAAAATCCGATAAGTGTATTTTGTTTATTTCAGTATAATACGAGGAAGATTTAGCTCGTTTAGTTATATTCATATTTAGATAAATTCACATTTCGTTGCTATGAAACATTGCTTTACGTCAAACAACATCCGAGTGTATCTGTTGGACACTAGTTTTTAAGCAGACTTAGGACTTTTTAGCTTTTGTACCGAGACTCGTACGACTTAAAATTTGCGATTTCTCCTTCTAGTACGCCTTGGTCCAACCGAGAACAGGATGATACTGATAAAACAAGAAGCATCAGCTGGTCTGGCCAGGTAAATGTTTTACTGCAAAAGGCCGAAATAATTTTTCTTTCTTAGAAAGACGTTTTCTTTCAAACTTTTATTTTGACTGGACATATTACAGTGGTCGGACACATTAGAAAATATTGCTTAGATGCAAATAAAATTCAGTAATTTATTAGTAAAAATACGAATTCTGATTTTTTTATGAGTTCTCGGAAGTAAATGTCATCAGTTAGTCTTCTAAAAACAAAAGCTAAGCAATTTTTATGCTGGGACACCATCTCCGCCCAATTTGTAAAATTAATCGGACATTTTAAAAATTTGGTCGGGCAATGTTTGATACCGACTGTTATTTCCAGCTCTGTATTGCTATTTTATTGACTTCAGGACCAAGTGTTGGCTGCAGATGAGTAGGCTTCTCGATATACAATCTCACACCTTACTCGTTTTAATTTCTCTAAAGTAGTTGGTATTGTCTTCATATATACAATTGCATGCATCCATTCATTCATTAAATGAACGACCAAACATTTACAGCTATCAGAACCCATGGACATTAACCTCATGGCACAATTGGCTGTAGTTCGGAAAAGCCATTCTGTCCACTCATCAAAGCATTAGGAAACTGTTCATTTCCGTTAGACAAAAGTTGTTTCGCCGCCTCAAGTAATCCTTTTGACTGATGTATTTCTTCTACTTATTACTCAGGATTACTCCGAACCGCACGAGCACGTCTCTCGAGACGATTACCAGTCATCCCAACCAGACGTTAAGTCTTTGTCGTCACATTCGATCTGGAGCCCCGTGCAGCCCAGAGGTTCGTCGGTCGGTGCTGTTTGTGATAGTGACGCTGTGGAGAGCTCTGGATGGGACAATTCGAACAGCGCGAGTAGCAGCAGGAGCAGCAGTCGATTAGAGCTATCAAGCATCATGGAGAATGAAAAAAATGCGTCTACTTCGTCTTTTCTTCAAACATCGTCACCTAATGCGTGTGAAAACAGCAAGATTCATCTCGTGGACGACTCAGCGACGGACCTGGAGTACCAGAGCTCGTGGCTATCTACTCGTGGTGCTCACAGTGCTCCATCGTCGCCATCGCTTGTAAGATCTCGTGATCAACGACTGAAAGTAACTCGGCCGGTAACCGCGCAATCGAATTCCTATGATGATATGAGCGATCGGCTATGGTCTCGTCAAACGAGCGAGGAATCCTCTGCCGCCGACACCAATTGGAACGCAAATGTTGCGCAAACTTCGTGTAACTCGATTGTATACCGTAACCACGTCAATGATGTTGAGGACCGTGCAAACGTGTTAAAATCATCACCAAAACTAGGGTCGTTTAAACAATACCATGAAACGGCGGGCGTCAATAAGTGGAATGATCCCTTTTTTGATTCTGGCGCTATTGCGGATGTGCTGCGACTACTTGAAAGACTTTCTCTGACAAAGTACAAAAAAACTTTCGAGGTAACAGTTGTTAATTTGTCCTTCTGATTTCATTTGCGAACTCTAACGCATAGAACTACTGCACTACACCACACCACACCACACCACACCACTTCTTCTAAGCACGTTACGGTACTGCCCTATCCCGACCTTCGTTAATCTGCATTGTGCTTCACTGTCCAGTGCTGCTCCGTTTTAACTTGCCCTGCACTTGGCTGCATATCACTGTACTTGCCTGCATTTCATTGCACGATTCTGTAATGTACCTTGTTCTACTACTGTACTCGGTATTGCATTTCACTGCCCTAAATCGCCCTGCACCACTCCACTGTAACATATCACTGTACTTACCAGTTATGCGTTGTGCTGCTATGAATGCGCTAGCCCGCTCTTTCTACTAAAACTCACTGGATTAGGCTCTGCGGCGCTATGAACTCCTGTGCTGACAAATTTAATGCTCAGCACGTCAATGTTTGGAGCTGTTAAGTGTAGTTCAGAACAGTGAAGCACATTGCTGTCGAGAGTATTGTCAAGTGCTGCGCAAGCGAAGTTATGTTGTAAAAGGTCTAGTGGTTTCCTGAAGAACATGCTGTCTTGGACAGTCAGATGTAATACACCATATAGGTTTGCGCAACAACGTAGTTCTGAACTGTACAATGATCTGTTGTTAACAGCAACATAGTGCAGTACAGCTAAAGTGCCCTGAACAACCGTCACCTTTATTTCCTCCTGGTCATGCATTAAGATTTGTGGTGGCAAGGTCCTATTATGGCAGCCGGAACTGAGAAATAACTCGAGTGCTGTCGTCGACTTCTCTTGGCTGTTTCTGGTTTTGCTACCCGCCAATTCGACGGTTTCAGCGCGTCAGCAATAACTCAGTGATTTCCCTTAAGCATATCCTATACATATTTAAATGTTTACTTTATAAACTGCGACGGTAACCTTGCCTCCATGCCGAAACGGTTGTGGTTGCTGAATACTTCTTCACACGGCAAAGCAGTGTACTTGGTTGCCATGTACAGCATTGTTCTACGTTGCTCCACACTGCTGTGTGCTACGCTACTCTAGGGTAAACAACAGAACAGTATATGTACAACCTTATACCTGATACCACACCACAACCATTTTACACCAATAATGGACCGTGCTAGTCTTCAATACATTTAAATATCATATGACACTTACCAACACGCCAAGACCACTCATCACCACTCGATATCTGTGAGACTCTAGCGTGTCATACCACAAGTGCGTTTTCACAACTTTTTCTCTTTTCCTAGAAAAAAATAACAGAAACAGGTCGCTTGAAAATACGTCTTGTAATATAATTCCAGTTAGGTGTTAATATCGAGAATTTTGGTAAAGTAATGAAATTATTGTTGTTGCAGGAAAATTATGTTACTATGGAAAAATTGGTAAACATGACCGATACAGACCTACAAAAAATCGGAGTTCCCAAGGTAACAGATTTTTTTTTTAATCTGTTTTTTGGTCGTTAAATTCTTGGTGCTTAGCCAAAGATGTCACAATGATGCTCGTACTTACCAAACAGGAAATTGCTTGCCAGTCTGTATTTAACTAAAAGATTTCATTTTCTGTCGTCTGTTAGTTATAGACGCACAAATGGCGTTACAACATGATGAAAACAATGTCTTGACGCCATTTGTGCGCCCACGAGGCTATGACCGAGCGGTTTATTGATGTTCTAAACCACGTTGTGATGTATTCTTTGCATCTATTAGAGAACTTGCAACTGAAAAATGAAATCTATTTGTTTTATATAATAAACAGATCAAACAATAGAATAAAAATATTTAACGCGTTGATTCATAGCTTAGGAGGAATGTTTGGGGCGTTGAAAAACAAGAAAACGATTATCTGACGTGGTCCATGATCTTTACAAATGAAGCAAGGTCATTGGCTCCTGATAAAATAACAGAGAGTTGTGATTGGTTCTCTGTTTAAGTGAAGCCCTCCGTGCGTCTGTTTTTTAATAGATTATGGCTAACGACCAACAAAAATGCTCGAGGAATGAAATTTACTGCATAAATTGTGGTAAAAGTATGAATGTCGACTTCCAACTAGAGAGATACCCAGAAATACGAAGCCAAGTATTTTGAGGTATTTTTCGGTTGAAATGACTTGATTCAAATTTTTCTAAGTGTTAAGGGAAAAAAAGCTAGTTTTTTCGGCATCGTTTTTTGTTTTTATCGACGTCTGAAACACGCACAGCAAAAGAACTTGACATTGTTTTGTACTAGTGTGATAGGAAATTGCAATCGGTGACTGGTTGGCGTATGATCTAGCCAACGTACTTTGTGATGGACAGCATAGACGTCGATCAACGTTCTTTGAATATTGCTGTGCTCAAACTGTACCCACTAACAGAATATTTTGATAATGACAATAAGCTACCAGATACGTGCAGTAAAGAATTACTTTCAAGAGGATTCCGTGTACAAATGTCTCGGAATAACGTCGGGAATTTGCAACGTACATCGTACGCAAACAGAAAAAGCTCGGCGAACTTAAACTTTCAAACAAGAATTACCGCTACAAAGTATAAGTGTAAAGTGAAATATATTATCTTTCAACCTAGATTTCTTTCTATGTTTGTTAATCTTAAAGAAAAGTACTAAAAAAAGAAGAAATATGATGTATGGTACGACAGCGATTATCTGCGAAAATTCCAAGTCGATATTTTTTATGTTAATGATGTCGTTCACATTAGACGCGTCGGGCGAACACTACAACGGGAACTCTTTCAGTTTGAAGGATAGCATTGAAATAGTATGGTGCTAGTTTCCACACGTCACTGCGTAAGTTTACGACGCGTTACGCGTCTGGTGTTTAAGAACCTTTACTTTGATACCTTAGTGGTATTTTTTTCCCCAGCTGCTGTAAAGTGAATACGTTGTTGTTTTATCTAGGGTCCACGGTTAAAGATCATGCACGCTGTTCAAAGAGGTAAGTTCTACACAATGCGAATCTTGCAATTAGAAATATTCTGAAGAAGGCCTTGTCAGGCATGTCGTGAGGTGTTGTCTAGGTTTGTCGAAATACAATTGTGAAACTCATTAGTAATGCATGAGGAAAATTCAAAAGAAATTAATGTTTAATTAGTGTATGTAAATGTGATACAACCACTAGTGGTTGTATCAGATTCACGTATCAATTCTGTCTCGACTCTCCAACATTCCAACAGCGCTTCTTTTTTTTTAGTTAAAATAACTTCAAAGTCTTCGTTTCACAAGTACTTTACAACATTCGCGTCGATGTTGTATCGGAAATACAATTACTCGCCTTCGCCTTGTGCTTGTAAATCCGATACAACATCACCGCTGATGTTGTAAATATTACTTAAAATATTACTTAAACACAAGCTGGCTGTTCATACAGCAATTCAAACTTACCCAACGCAATTCTGAATTTCAACAATAGCCCCTTTGCAGCTAGGCCAAAAGCCCTTAGCAAAACAATGTCTGGACTGCAAGCGACTCCAGTGCATTGTCTTGTTGTCCATGCTCTCCAGTTTTTCATTGTTCTGAGTTCTTTTCTTTTTGGCCAGCTGCAAACGGCCTATTGCAACTGTAATGAAAACTACTGTAGGCCTTAAAATATTCGACATCTTGAATGTCTCTGAAAAATTATTTGCTTTATGTTTGTATTGTAGGTAACAACGGAATGACGAATGGTCCCGTTCATCATAAGTCCGTGAACGAACATCCGGTCAGCGGTGTACCAACGCCAGATCTTCTTGGTCGGGTGCAGAGTTCCGAAACGTTGCTAAACCACATGCACATGGATCCGAACTCTCGTGTACCAACGCAGACCTCGTTTACGCCAGTTTTGCCCACGACTCCCCAAGTGCTACAGAAGCAACATGCTGAAAACGCCTTAAATCCTATGATGTTTCCATATCCTACCAACTCCTCGTTACCACACCCTCATTCCTTGTTGTCCCTCGATCCTGGTATCCCACCACCTAGCCAGCATGCTCACCTCGAACAACCCGTGAACGGATTGCCACCCCAGCAACAGTTCATATTACCGACTGTCCACAGCGACCAGTATGATCCGCAGAACTCATACATCGGTGCAGTTCCCTATCAACAGCAGATGTTCTACCCGCGACCGCCTGGAGCGTATTACTTCTACCATTAGCATCGTCACTCGTGCTCAAGTAACGAATGGCACTGTAAAGTACCTGAGTGTTTTGCGGCAGAAAGCAAACGTGCTTTAGACTCTATTTCATTATTGCAATAAAACTGGAAAAAAAAAATAATAAACGGGTCATGAAGTGTTGTGTTTGTGGGATGGGCTGCAAACTTAGCTTTCAATCTACGTCACACGTTGACTGGTTGCCTCGTTTTCAAACAGGCCAACTGATTACGGGCTGGCTGTAATCCTGCATCGAACGCGTTTTGCAACAAGCCTTTGTCTTCGATATTTCTGGGCGGACTAGATCATACCCTAGAGCCAAAGACAGTTAAAATATTATTAAGAAGAAACAAATGGAGAAAGAAAGAAAAGCGATGTAAACATTGCATGGAATGCAATCAGAAATTTTGGAGGGTAGGGGTCGAAGGGTAATAGAAAGGCACCATTACGACCAATTTTCAACATTTCAAATGCAGTAGATCCACGTAGTTTTGGGAAATGAGGGGCAAAGTACCGTCGCGTACTCCGTACAGGGCACGGTATTAGTTGCCCCACAAAAAGGGCAGGGGTCGCGACGCCCCCACCTTCAGTTGCACCCCTGGAATTGCAAATTTCTGAAAAATAGGGCAAAATGTTCCTACTGATATCTAGGCGAGGGTACTGCACGCCTAAGATGAATCCGTGGATAGCATAATTCTTATCAATGATTTTAAATTTGCATGGGAAGAAATCAAACCAACACAGGAAACACGATACAGATTATTGTTACCAAGAGGTTCAAAAACTACTGTATGAAAACGTTTCTCGAAAAGGTTTATCTGCTTTGACATCCAGATTTTCTAACAAAAGTACAGTAATACTTTGAACTGTAGCAGAAGCTTCTAAGGAAAATAGGGATCTGATTAAGTTATTAATATGTCCGATAAATATTAACTACGGATTATAAAAAAATATTAATTATACTACCTTGACATTTGAAGACCTGAATAACCAAAGTTGCATAGCAACGCTTCAATGTTCGACTTTCCTGTTGGAATACTTGCGCTTGAGAGTTTGAAAAAAGCACGAATGGAATATATACACTTTATTGCCAAACAATAAAGTGTATATTTAAGGAATAGTTTGATCGTTTTTCAGATAACTCATGAAAGGGTGAGCTCTGACGAGAAAGATTTAAAGACGGCGGTTGAAGGTTCTGGCCATGCCTGGCATTCAACTAAATTCCTATACATTGCAGTCGGGTGCAAGGACTTGGACATTTACATTGGATGGGTACGTCATCATTTTCTTTTTTAAGTTTGTGTTCGCGTTGTTCGGGTTTTTTGAGTTTATTAAGCCCCAACGCAATATCACACGGTGTGTATCATCATGTATAATAGGATAGACGCTCTTAAGTTTAATGATTAATATTAGTTACAAACTTGTACTCGAACCCTGGTATTTGATATCGTTTTCGTGACATCTGGACACCTTTACTCTTCTAGTGTTCCCTTAGAATAACTGCGTTCAACTTTATGGCGAATGCTATAATTATCAAGATATCGCATACTCAATATTTTATCAAAAATAGTCATGGGAATTTACTAAAGTTTTAAGATGATTAGACACATTTGACATTTTGTTGTATAATTTGGAAGTTCTTATACCACTTTTTACTTGTACAATGGACGCATAAAGATAACAACAAATAAAAGAATATTAGTAAGACTAAAACAAGTTAGACATCCACCTAAGTACCTTCCCGAGGCTGTCCAGGCTCTAACCAAAGTTTGTTTACACGTAGCTGTTAGCCTAAATGAAAAATAATATGGCGTACCGTGAAGCTAATGGCGACCTTGAGGTGTACGACGTCCACTTTAACGATGACACTTTAAACAAAAGAATTCTACATGCAACTCAAAAAGGGTGAATAATTTTCATCCTCTGCAATAGAGTATTCTCTACACAATCGCAGAGTTCCGCGTAGACCGTAAGGCGCAAAGGATCGGGAAACTGCCAAAAGTTTAAGTTCGTGGAACTGACGTTTCGATTGAAACCTCTTCGTCTCATTTCAAACCCCTTCGTCTCATTCCAAACCCCTTCGTCTCATTTCAAACCCCTTCGTCTCATTTCAAACCCCTTCGTCTCATTTCAAACCGATGAAAGGGCTTTAATTCAAACGTCACTCTGCGAACCTATATTTTCCTAACCCTTCTGTCCTTATTCTCTACACCGTCGTCATTTTTTATAAATACTCTTCAACCCCAATCAGACCATTTTAACGTCTTCAGCCTTCAGTTGTTTAAAGAGACCTGAAGCATTTTTAAAGTCCTTCAACAAGCCTTAAGTACCAGTCGCGGTGGTCAATTAACCTTGGTTTCTGTATACCCTGAAAATTTAAACGACGTCGTTGAAGTAGATGTCGTAGATCGTAAGGTCCTGAATCTCAACTGTGGAGGAGAAGGAAAGGTGGATATTTTTATTTTCTCAGAATTGAAGAAGTCTTTCTAATTCTAGCTGTCCCTATTATTAGCTGAAAGCCAAAGGTATTCTGTGTATGTTAATCTGAACATTAAGTAAGCCAAAAAGTAAGACAACTTCACTTACTACTCCCAACCTCTCAGTTTCATCATTTTATCACAAATTATTTTTTATAACCCTCATTGATTCTAACAGGAAGCATGTTCTTTTGAGCCTATAATAGAAATTGGACTTAAGACATGTTTGATCCAAAACCTGAATGGAAAAATGTTCAAAAAAGAAAATAGTAAAGACAAGGCTAACTATTATTTTTAGAATCAAGTTCTCCATAACATATGTAATAGGTACCTTATACTCTGATGATGTTACACATTGCAATGAAACGTTAGTTTGATAAATATTTTTTCACAGTATGGTTTTCAAAGGGCCTGCTAACATGGCCTTATTTAAAATCAATGCCTGGGCTTTGATTTTTATAAGAAGATTGTGTTTTCCACCCAGTTTATTGATTGCAACTATTCGCAAGGTTAAAAGCAGTGTAAAGCAGGACCAAACCAAGCCACTACGATCACCAATACACTCAGAATTTGTGAAAAGTTGGGGGCTCAAACTAAGAGTATTTGCTGGTTTTGCTGACTATACCCTTAGTAAACTTGCTTGTTTGCTGGAAAGAAGGTTTCCCCTTCTGGGGAAATTATAATTTTTAAATCATGTTTTAAAATATTGTTAGCACCCAGACATGGGATATTTAGGCCACTTGGGTTGATAGCTCTCACCTGGTCTTGTTGCTTGGTTACACCATTGCATGGAAAGAACTTGACAAGTTTTGTCACAAACTTTATGAACAGCTATAACTGCATTTTTAACAACTCGAAAGCAGAACAAGTGTCCCTTGGACATCCTTCCGTGGGTCCACCTCTAGGGGTGTGGCTCCGGGAATAATATGGTCTGGGGCCCCAGGCTGCCACCTTTGGACCAACCTGTGGTATATGCCTCTTTAAAATTGTTAAAAATTTCTTGGAGTGCCCCTGGAAGCCACTTTGGAGACTGTGTGGATGGGCACCTCAGGGCCTCTTCAAAGTCACTTGTGGGCCCCAAGAAGATACTCTTTTTTCATTTTCTTTTTCTTTATCTTTTCCTTTTCCTTTTCCTTTTTCTTTTTCTTTTTCTCTTTCTTTTTCTTTTTCTTTTTCTTTTTCTTTTTCTTTTTCTTTTTCTTTTTCTTTTTCTTTTTCTTTTTCTTTTTCT
>JBAHVQ010000323.1:1313214-1327576 GCA_036872915.1 Nanipora kamurai | reverse complement strand
TTGGCTCTGGTTTAGTTTCGTCTGAAAGAGACAATTCTTCGACGTCGTTGTCATCACTTTCTTCGTTGTCATCGCTTGAAGAGCCAACTGTCAGACTTGCCAAAAAGTTATCTTCGCAATATCAGTCCTTAAAGATAATCGCGTGGTTGGACATATTCCTTTAGGCCTGGCTAACACCAAGGATGGTGTTCTTTCAGCTTTCTGGCTTCTTTCAGCTCAAACGCCAAAACCGACATCGGACATAAATTCCTCAAAGCCATTGATGAATCTTTCCCCAAAAACCACCCGCTGCACAAAATATTTAACCGAAACACACTAAAGCTAAGTTATAGTTGTATGCCAAATGTCCAAAGCATAATCTCGTCACACAACAAAGCCATCCTGCGCAAAGAAGCCAGCAAGTATACCAAAACAGAAAGCAAGTGCAATTGCCGTGTGAAAGATACCTGTCCACTGCGAGGTGAATGCCAAACAAAGGCCGTAGTTTACCAAGGCACAGTAACAAATGAAGCGACGAAGGAAGTGCAAACCTACGTTGGCCTTACCGAGAACACCTTCAAAACACGCTACCTCAACCACACTGTATTTCAGCTCCGCTACAAAGCACGCTGGCCCGGTTTATTTAACTCTGGCGAGAAAGATCGATATGAGCGACCCAAAGTGCACGTGGTACACAAAGGTTCCCATTGGCCACAACCCACTTGGAAATGTTGTGAAGAATATGTGTAACAACGCTGGAATGGAAAGACATTATACCGATTATTCTCTTCGAGTTACAACCGCAAGTTGAGGTTTGGAGAACGGGATTCCTGATAAGTTGCTCAAAGAACGAACTGGAATCACCAGTGGAATCACCGCATAAATTTCTGGGAGCGTCCGAAAGTCTGAAGCGAATGGTGTCAGAAGTATCAAGTAGCGAAGGAGAAGGCAGTGAAAAACTGATGAAGAAAACAAGAGACAAATATCGGTTTAACGGAAAAGGTTTCAAAAGTACAGGAAAGCGTATCAAGCTTTATAGTTGCGGGGTAATGCAGTTAGTAAATTGTACGATTAATTGCGAAAAATTTGTTTTCAACGATAAACTGACTCCCATTTATAGTGAACCTTCATGTGTTAGCTTGTGTATCTCTAAAAAGATAAAAATATGACTTGATGCATCTTACAATAGTCTCTTGGGCAAAAAGTTTGTAGGTCAGATGGTTATTATGCATGCACGATTTGCCTCACAGAAGTGAATCTGACTTGGTAATGTCAGCAAGGTGCTTGTGTGGTGTAGTTGGTTTTGAAGTAAAGGAGATAGAAAAGATTTTAAGGACGTAAAATACAGGAGCTCAGTTGTGCAGCAAGATTCATAATTCGAACGATTAAGAACGAAAGCAAGAAGGCGTCCGACCTCATACTACAGTTGGATGAATGTATTACAATTGGCGAGTTACGACGGTTCCCGTTGCAGTTTAATGTGTCTTGGTTGTGTACACGGTTAGTAAATTCATGCATGTACTTTCAAATACGTCCACTGTATCTTTATCTTTCATTTGTTTGCGTTTACTGCCATCGTGTACATAGGGTAGCTAAAAACTAAATATATTTGTTTTTTTCGTAAATTGCCGTTGCTCTAGTTAAACAAACAAATATGACGCCTGTCAAATATGACGCCTTCTTACTGAGGTCTAACGGATCAGCGCAAGTGGCTTCGACAAGTCGTTTTACCTAAGTATTCTTCGCCCAATTGTAGTTCTATCATTTCTCAGTTTTTAATTACAAGTCGTTATCCATTTTTTTTACGAACTCGTGGATTTGTGGTTTATTTGATGTGAATAAGTATTTGTTAAAATGTAAGATCGTTTTTGTTTCACTGTCATGCATGCGTTCTAATCAATTTGTAAATTCGAGTGCTGTTGACAGCGCCAAGTACTGTGTATATACAGTACCTCGGACTGTATATACAGTACGTCAAATCGGTTATAATGTATGCGTTTCTAGGTGTGTCTAGGTTTTCAGCCAATGAAAATCTAAGCCCCAAATTTCCCCTAGGAGATATCAATGGCCGCCCTCAGCTTTTGAACTGGCGGAGGAATAAGTGAAATAAAATCACCGTGGCACATCCAAGAAAACCGACACAATCACGAACTAATGAGATTTAGCGACCATATCAGATTCATAATGTGAATGTGTTAGACATATTAACATGTTTGTCTATCTAGAAGATATGACAATTAAGTTGAGGAATAAATACAGTTGTATTTTCAGATGCTTGACGAGTAGACATTGTAATGAAAGAAAACAGACTTTTCAAGGCAAATTCGAACGTTTATTTTGCACTGCATCTGTTGTATACAAGGCTAAAGGAATGGTAAGAGATTATGGTCTTGTAAAGTTAATGGTATGCTCGCCTAAACCCGCAACAGCACATGTTACAACAAATTTTATTTTGTGTTGCCTGAGATACAAGAGCTCTTTCATGCTTTAACCCTTTCCCAGCCGTACCTCCCCCTTTGAGGAGTAAAATCGTCTAGCGTTAGCCAGAGTAAAATAATCAAGTCCGAGACTGCCAGAGCTTAAGGAAAGTTAAAGAATAGTCTGAGTTTTAAAAAATAGTGCAGCTTGATCTCCTCGTGCGAATAGTTGCCCAAACTTCTCAAACTCATTCATAGTTCATGAAGAAAGCACAAATAACTACCAAAACCGAGACGGGTTTTGTTTACTTGCATTAATTTTAGGCAACTTTTATCAGGATTTGCACCTACGATATTTATTTGTTTAATCCTTTTGCTTCCAGATTTTTCATAAGAAATTATGAATTATTCAATAGTTATTCAAAATTCTTTCGAAAGTCAATTGAAGTCTGTTTATGCATTTAATTTGCACAAAATTCTCGCATAAATACGCGGTTGGAAGCTAAATGTTAAAGAAGATATGTCAAATTACTCGCAAGAGTCAGTTTAGCTCTGAAGTGTCATCTTTCAAATGGTTTTCTGGATACGTGATCTTAAGCATTATATGAAACACTCTCACGATTGTTTCATATAATACTTGTAGTGTACAAAGGTGCTAAATATCAAGTATTTTGGATCAAATTAATTTTTCATTTAATTAGTAAGGTAATAAGATAAAAACATTGCAAAACAGTACCGAGACGGAGGTTTAGATATAAAGTCTTAATTAGCAAATAATTTTGACAAATTTTAGCCGGATTTTCTCCTAACATATTTACTTGACAAGCTAGATCAAACACTCGAAAGGCTGTTTCATCCTCTATTCAGACACCTCGGCGTTGCCGAGTTTGATCTACAATACATCAATCTCGAATCCTTCTTTTTACTTTTTATCAAATTTCTCAAAAAAACTAGCATCACACTTTTTATGTAAGGTTTCAAGCTACTTGAAATTACTCTAACTTGAATAGTCAAGGCTTATTTTCACTTTAGAGATTCTTAGTTTCTTGGAAGATTGGGTTAAATTTAGGAGTTGCTTCCCGGGCTAACGTAAATGTTATTGACTCGCCTAAGTCATCGTCATTTTTCGGATGGTGATTCAAAAAGGATTCATTTTTTTTTAAATTTTGCTGATAATCCAAAGAATCGGATTTGTCATAAAAGGAAGAGCCTGATGACTTTAAATCTGGTTCATCATCCAACATAAAAAGTTCTCTTTTTATTGAATTTGGCTGTCCTGGAGCAACTTCATCATCTGCTCGTTCATCATGATGGTAGGCGTAACTTTTGTAATAAAAGTCATCATCAGAAGAATTTGTTTTATGAGATACTCGATACCTAAAACGAAGAACCAGAGCTTTTCAAAGTCTGTTATCATGAATTTATTCTTGACTAACTTCAATGACGTCAAAAAAGGCTGAAATTACAAAAAAATCCCGTTTATCAGAATTTAGCAAGTTTAAGTAAGAGCAAAATACACAAGCTAAAACAAGGTTTTGCAAAAGTGTGGAAATGTTTTGAAGACAAAAACCTCTATTCGGTACTCCTTAGAAGTCGAATCTTTGACGATTTTTTACGAAAGTATTTGATCACATGGGTTGCACTTGCGAAATGATTTTATCCACGCAAATCGCCATGGCTATATCAATGGTCTTGGCAAATTTCGCGTTAATAACAACGGGAAGGCTCGAAGAATCCTTCAACGGCCAGTTTTACTGCCAGTTTCGTATTTGCAGGCGCTCCCTTGAAATGGGTAAAAACCTAAACTTCTGCAAGCTGGTCATACATTTTTAGGTCATGTTATTACTTGTCATTTCTTGCATGCTTACTTTGCTACTTCTTCAGTTTTTCCGAGAACAATAAATTGATTTCGATTAAGACATGTGTTTGGCTAAAAACATGCCAATAGGAGGTGGATTACGCTCATGCAGTGGATGTAAAGGGACAGTGCTCAGATGACAACTTGTATCTACGACGAGTCGGTGACTGCCTTCATCATTGAAAATCATTGATTCATCAAATGAATCATTGAAAAATTCCAAATGAATTATACCTTTTGCTCTTCATTAAAGCAGTGTTTATTAGAGCAATTGCATTTCCAATAGTGCCTTCAAACTTCAACAACGCCAATCAAATCATAATTGCGCTAAAAGTAAATTCATTTATAACAAGTAATTAAATATTCCCTTAAACCGAAGTTCAATAACGTCAAGGTAGAAAACATTAACATTTATAGTGTTTCATTAGCGTCAATCAAAATTCAGTAAGAAAAATGGGGAAATCGACAAAATAACATAAAAAGTCAATTAGAGATAATGCGTATATATTGATATATGTTGTATGAGGAAGACTGTCAATGTTTATAGGATGTTGCATAAGATATAGCACTTGAAACGTCGCTTACAGATGTGTGCGGCTAGAGTGAGCATTACGATGACTAAGCAAAGAAGGATACAGAGAATTCGCAGGATAGTAGGGAAAGGTTAATACTGTTATTTGAAGAGCCAGAACAAGAATATATCTTACATTGGCGGATACGTTGGGGTCCAATCGCTCAACTGCCACAAGAATAATATCCAAAGAAGGGACGGTTAAGAGTCATTACGAACCGTACCTTATCTTCCCGCCATATTCCTTACTCTCCTACTTGGCTCAGTCAGTGTAACGTTCAGTCTAGTGCACACATGTGAAAACAACGTTTTTACAGTAAGTGCTATCTATAACATATACCTACACATTATCGCTAACTGACTTTTTTATTTTATTTTGTTGATTTACCCATTTTTCTAATTGAATTTTGATTGACACTAATGAAATACCATAAATCTTAATGCTTTTTACCTGGACGTTATTGAACATCAGTTTAACGAAATATTTAATTACTTGTTGAAAATGAATTTACTTTTAGCACATTTATAATTTGATTGGCGTTGTTGAAGTTTCAAAGGCACTATTGAAAATAACAATCGCTCTAATGAACACCGCTTTCGCTTTAATGAAGGACAAAAAGTGTAAAACAAAAGCTGAGTTCGTCTAATCTTCTAATGACGAGGCCTAATTCAGTAATTCTAAGATTGATGTTGTATCCTACTGTCAACGAAAGGCTTTAGAGACTTGCCAGGTCATCCAAGCTAAACGACGGTACCCGTAAACGTGGGGACGTTTGGAAGCTATTCAGTTAGGTGACAAAGAGATGTCTCGGCGGTTCACAGTACTCATCAAAACACAGCGCTTGTGTAGCCAAAGAGTTTACAAAAGATTGTTTTGCGAGGTGCGAAGACAAAGAATGAGGTCGAATGAGCAATATAACGAAAGGACGATCATCCAGGGATGCGCTGATGGCAATTTTGATGAGATCGGGCTATTTTTGTGGACTCCATGGTGGTTCAAGTGCGTACCGTTTGAAATATTTATGAGCTAAGTCACCAGCCTTCCCTTATTTTAGTATGCAGGGTGTGATTGGGAATGGATAACTTGACGAAATAGACTCAAACTAGACTTAAGAACCAACCAGCCTCAACGAATACAACGCGGAAACAAGGTAAAACATGTTTAGTATTTCTGTGGATTTTAGCTTATAGGTGATGTGCAACCAATCCCTCGAGATTCAAAGGACAAAGATATTTTCGCCATGTTGGATGAAATTATAATTGCAGAGAGAAAAACCTTTGTTAAGATCATCCAACATGGCGGCCATGACGTAACGTGCACACCACCTATATTTCGTGTATTTATTGCTGTTGAGTTTACTAATCGATTCGGTTTTGTGACCAACGGTCATCATCTGTAAACCGCAAAGCAGGCGAGTTTCGAAAGTGAAATATGAGACCGGCTGTATGATATGGGCTGCCTGTGATTTAAGTTCCAAAATAGCTGTAAACATAAACCATTAAGGGATTACTTCAGCATTTTTTAGGGATCCATCTCATTTTGAGATCAAGCCCCAGAAATAATGTACTGAGATACTATCTCATTTTCATCTGGTATAATCCTATACTGGTTCATGCACTGTTCTCAGCTTCATATTAATTATTTTTATGTTCAACAGTTCAAAAACAAGTTAAAAATCCATTGCCTGCTTTTACCTTTCTTGTTCTTGTTTTAACTCTCTTTGGAATAACGTTATTATTACCGCAATAATGACAGGAAAAAGAACACCAAAAACAACCACGTAAACTATCCACCATCTACCTAAAAGATATTTATCAGAAAATTACCAATTAAAAAAAAATTCTTCACAAGCTCTTAAAAAATTAATTTATCATATACAAATGTTAAAGTCTGTGACGATCCGGTCGAGTTTATCGTAATCGGTGGTTAAACTTTATTTAAAATTCCTTGTTCTGTTGCTAAAATACTAACATTGTCAGGGAAAAAAAATACAATGTAAAAGTACAATTGACATTTGACTACAATAATTCATTCTGTCATTCAGCCAAACGTTTCCTAATGCTGAAACAGATTTTAACTTAGTCAATATTTCTGCAACTAGGTCTAAATGTTTACTGCGTGAGTCACGGCAGTGTAGCAGGTTTATTATGCTCAAAATCGGGTCAAAGTAGATTGTCAGGCGTTTTCCAGTTTTTCGTCATTTAAAGGTTTTCCACAAAGTTTTCTTTCATGATTTGAGACGTGGTATATAAAAAAACACTTATTACAGGTACGTCGGAGAAATAGTGGTCTTCGTGGCCTTTCGACGCCGTTGTTACCTTCGGCTTCTCATGGGGTAACAACGGTAATCTCGGGGCCAAGCCTGTCATGAGCTGTAACAGGCCCGAGAGTAGAGGCCTCTCCCCCTCAATACACCTACGTGAAGATGACTTTCAGTGCAGTTCGTTTCAAGAGGTTTCAAAGATCGCAAAATGTAAAACCCCGCAAACAGGGCTTTTTTATAAAAAAAGTTGTTTCAGTCAGGCATTACAAAATTTTACCGATGATACGTTGATGACACTTTGGTGCTCATCAAACCATGTGATATCCCCTCTGTCTTGTCTAAGTTTAATAGTTTCGATAAATACCTGAAATTCACAGCAGATAATTTTTCTAACGGAATACTTCACTTTCTTGATTTAAAGATAACTGATTTCGGTATTTATGTGTACCGCAAAAGCACTCACACTGGCAATATACACATTTCTTAAGTTTTGAACTCCTTTCCCGCAAAACCACCTGGATCGATTCATTGTTTTCCCGTGCTTACAAAATCTGTAGCAATTCACTTTTATTCGTACCAATAACTGAATCGCTCAAATCTTTCATGTCTTGGGACGGTTTTACTTCTAGAATTAGTAATTTTCTGATATGCAAACTTAAAGCCAGGCAATCCGACACCTCGCATGCATCCATACAAAGTATTGATGACTCTACCAATAACCTGGTTGAGTTTACTTTATTTAGGCAAACAAGGAGAGTTTCAACACCTTTGTCAAGTCAAATTCAGAAATATCCAAATGAATTTCAGACATTTCCAAATGATAATCAGATTTTTTACAATTATGAATTCCATTACCACAATTCAGCTCATACAGACTCATAACTTCGAACTGAATTAGCCTTCATGTGCATGTGATCTATGTCCATATGTACTTCGAGTTAAGAATTTACACGCATTGTTTTGTCATTTTTGCTATTATGCCTCGTGGTTCCTACACTAGAATACCAGGCGCCGACAGAGAGAGGATTGTGTGAGGGGCCAATAACGGTGGAAATTGGCGCCAGCTTGCTGAACAGCTTGGGGTAAAATACAAAACTGCTTATACCTGGATTCGAGCTGATGCCGAATATCCAAAACCCAAAAGAGGAAGCCAGAAGAAGTTAACTGATAACCAGATCGATAATCTTGTCGAAAATGATTGAAAGGGATCCTGCTCTCACTTTGAAGCAATTGTCGGAGAGAATCCAACTATCCATAACCGCTTGGAAGGGAGGATCATAACTCTAAAGAAGGTACATGCTATTCCTGCTACTATGAACACTGACGTCAACATGGAGTTGAGACGACAGTACGTTGAAAGGATTAGTGAGCACATGAGAGATGGCAAGACCATTATTTGGATGGATGAGACTAACATTAATTAACCTCTCCTGCCGGAGGACTCAAGGTCAAGCACATGCAGGTGACAGGGCAGTTATGGCACGACCAACCTCTAAGGACCAAACGTTCATGTTGTTTGTGCAGTGTCAGTATATCAGACGATTTACACTACGAGACGTCGTGGAGCCTGCAAATCCGATGGAGCTAAGGCTTGGATTTTGGAGATGTTCGAGAATCTCCCGCCTCGAGTCGGAGTTGACTCTGTGGTCCTTGTTTGTGACAATGCATGTAAGTTTGAAGAGTGTGAATGACACCCGGGATTAACTGTCTGTCGTTTGGGACCGTACTCCCCAATGTTGAGCCCTGTGGAGACAATCTGGAGCAAAATTAAAGCAGTGTTGAAACAACGACTGCGAGTCCCTCAAGTACAACATCCCGGAGTGGGTGAGCAGCGGCTGCCGTATGTCGAAGGATTAATTGATGGTTGCTTGGGACTAATTACTGTGCAAGACATTGTGAATGCATGACTGCAAGCCCAAGGTTTTTTCAGCGTGCGCTCAACCAGGAGGACATGGAAGTGGGAGCATAAATTTTTGAACTTGTATTATAATGCTTCTCATTTAGTGTATCCAGTTTCGGTTGTTTTGTTATGGTCATTTGTTAACGGTTATTTGTTTGGTTTTGTTGTATGCGGAATTTTGCGTATTGATATGTAATAAAATGAGAATTCTGAAATTAATTTGTACTATTCTGAAATGCAGTTGGAACTATCTGAAGTGGATCTGAATTGTCTTAAATTTATTTGGACGTTTCTGAATTTGACGTGAAAAAAGTGTAGTCGAAACTCTAATTCGAAAGCTTAAACGTTCTTTAAAAATTCACGTCAACTTCATAGTTATTTATCAGACCAAAAAACCCTCCCTTTTCGTGTTTAACAAAGATAAAATACCAACCTTTCACGCAACAATATAATTTATCAAATAACATGCCCAGGTTGCGGCCACAAATACATAGGAAAAACAGAAAGAGGACTTGAAACTCGTCTTACTGAACACTCTGCTAATATTTCAACTGGCGCTGTAGCACAACATCTTCTTGACTGTCCACTTGCTCAACACATTGCTGACCTTAACGCTCTTTACGACAATCTTAACAGTTCTTCTCTTCCTGTTTCTAAAAGTCCAACCATTCTTATCTTCAATAAGTTTAAGATTCTCCACTCCTCTAAATCTAACAATCCAAACAAACTACTTATCTTGAAGGCTCTTTTGATCAAATATAATAAACCTGAAATAAATATGGTATAACAGCTAGCAAAGAACTCTTACTATTTCCCTTGTGTCATCACACCCTTGTAACTTTGTCAACTAGATCTTCCTGTGACCTCTATTACTTGTTAATCCCTATTGTCTCCCTCTTAAGCTCTTAATTATCTTCACAGCACGCAGATAAATGATAACATCATCTTCAATGTATATATAGATCTCAGCATGTTTTGAAAACTCAGCTGGTTTGAAAATGGCTTTGCAATAAAGTCGAATATTATGGCACCTGTCTTCGACTTGTTTTAACTTGTTTGTCAAGTTTGAAGATGTTAATTTTCGGATTATGTTTTGTATTTTACTTTTTAAACGACCAATTTGAGGGACACCTTCAAAGTTCCGACATCAAACAGGCTTTCTTTTGTTTTGTCCTCCAAATTGCTTCATTAATTTATGCGTGCAAGTGGTCTATAGAAGCTTTCGACTCCACTCAAACCGTTTTCAGCTCGATACAGTGACAAGCGTCAGGGTACAAGGGGACATACGTTGTATGTGGAACTAAGATGGCCGTCGTAGTCTGAATCTCAAGGGATTGTAGGCAAACCGTCTATTCTATTACCGTTTCAAGAAATGCTGAAGTCAATCTCCTCTACCGTCCCCTTGAGTAAACTATTGTATCTGCTTCGTCTAAAGAAGTGGAGCTCTTGTAAAATTTATTGTAAAATTCATTAATTATTCATATTCATAAGTCACATGGTCACCTCGGTAAATGTCATACCAACCCAGACAAACCCAGCAAACTAATAGACTTATTAGTATTCTGTATCATTTGATACAGATTACGAATAAGACTACTAGTATTCTATATCAAATGGTACAGAACTTACAGACATCACTGAAAAACGAAACGATTTAACAAATTATTCCCTACGTATATTCTTTATTTTTTCCACACAAACGGGCTAGCTTACTACAAACAAATATAAACTCTTTACAGTCATTCCAATCATGTCAATTATAGGCATGACAGTTACCAATCATTTCAATTATTTTTTGGAGTTCAGCATAAACTTAATGTTACAATTATTGAACGTCGCATGATTCGCAACATTCTCGGCAACATCAGTAACCCTAGAAGGCACATTTGAAGGCAAACTTGAAGGCAAGCGATATTTGCTAGAAGTTCATCTTCGACATCAAAACCAAACTCTTCGAAGCAATTGTCTTGCTCGACAAAATCGATATTACTCATAACTTTAACATCAGTTTCCTTTGCCTCAGCATTTGATGCCGTCCTTGCACAGTTCACGGAGGAATTAGCAACCCATAGGCCAAGAATTTTGCAAGGTATCTCCGATTGTTCTTTACATGCTTTTGATATTTCAGCAAACCATTTGAGGTGCGGGTAGTTCTTTCCCTTGCTTATTTTCTCTTCGACACAGTTTTGAAAAAGCCTTGTGGCACATGTGATGCACAAACAGTGCGAAGTTCCATGAGGTAAACGTGCTTTGGCACATAATTTATCCGGAAAAATCTTATTGGGTGCAACTAAACCCACTGGACTTTTTTCATAGTTAAAGCTTCCATCTCTGTTGGGTCTCAAATAAAATGCTCCTAATTTTTCTGCAATATTCCTGACCGTATCTAAATACAGTAAATACCTAGATTGCAAACACAAATTATGCGTTTCTAGCGGGCTGTGGCACACATGCTTTGTATAACGTGGATCTTTCTTTAAATTTTTAAGACCACCGTGCAACGTTTTAGATGTGCTTTCATAAAAAAAAAAATAACCAAGTTATCAACGATTTTGATAGTGCTAATTGGCCGCAGCCTGTGCTCATTTCCACGCAAGCCAAAAATCTTTCCGTTGTAGAAGTATACGGTATGAAGTAAAGACTCAGCTTTATTTGGTCCCAGCAATTTCTGTTTCCACAACTCTTCTTCTTATTCTGTGACTTCACTTCTCTCCGCCATTTTCGTTGCTTGTGGTATACCCATTTGGTTGGTTTGTCTCATCTCCGCATCCAATGCATTACCAAACGTTAAAAACCTGTCAACACAAGGAAGAAAATTACCATTTCCTTACACACACTGACATTAGCTCATTTACATAAAATTAAAATATTCCAGATTCTCGGACTTGCCTTATCTTCAGTCACCCTTCGCTAAAATGTTTACGCTGTCTTCTCCGTTCACTTGCATAATATGTCTGTTAAGGCCACAAAAAATAAGGTATAGCGTTCTCGGCGGATACCTACTGCCAGAACTATTCACAATTTTGCCAACAAACTTCATCAGTCAAGTCTTTAGTGATAAAGCAAACATATCTTCAATCTTCGCGGTTAAATCTTGAACATTTTATAAGTTCTTGCATGCGAAGCCAAACGATTCATTCTTCGCTACTTTATTCGTTCGAAGCCTCTGCCACTCTACGCATATCTTCACGGCCCATTTCGTATTGTTTCTAGTATTTCGTGGAATACTTTCTTCCAACTACGAAGCAGCTTCTTCTTTACTTTTAGGATGTCAAAAACGCCCACCTGCCATTTCCGAACTCGTTTCTTTGACTTACCCAAGCTGACGCACTAAGCAATTTTTGCATAAATTTTCCACGCCATACCCATTTCATGGGCTTTTTTACCGAAGAGAATACGCTTCACTAGTTACTCGACATTTCACACCCAATTACCTTAGCTGCAGCATTTCAGAATTCCCTCTTAAATTCAGATTTTATAGTATTTTTGTTCATCAATATCATCGCGGTTCCAATTAAATACGTATATAGATCAATTTCAAAAGCACTTTACACTTTATTCGTGTCTCGGTTATCTTTCCCCTGACGCCATTTTTGGCAGTAATTAAGCATTGATTTGTTGTCGTTTCTGCCTATTACCATAGTTTTTGGGATCGTTGTCAAGGGCATATTCAGGCTGGTAAAATACTTACATCCCGACTGTGATGTCAAATGCTCATTACGAAGTGTTAAATGTCTTTTTGTCGCAAAAGCTTTCTTCTTTATTGTTTAGTATGAATAGAAACCTCACGCGATACATTACATATTACATGTGGTCACCTCAAGCTTTATTAACAAATCTTTTAAACGAATGAAGAAAATATTTTATGATTCCTCAACTTTTGATTACAAGCAATGAACAAAGTTATACTTACTTGCCAAACGCGTGACGCTTTCCAAAGGTCCTTTTGGTAAACAAAATCAAATAAAAAATTTGTTCAACATTTTTGTATGCAGCTTACTATTGAAAACTGAGGCGCCTTCAATTTATAAGCCTCCAATTGTATATTCGATACAACACGGCCACTCATATTGTACATAGTACTAGGTTCTTGGTAATCTTTACCCTTACGCCATTTTTGGCTGTAGTTGAGCATTGATTTGTTGTTGTTTCTGCCTGTTACATTAGTTTTTTGGATCGTTGTCAAGGGCAAATTCGGGCTTATGAAAAACTTACATCCCGAGTGTGATGTCAAATGCTCATTTCGAAGTGTTAAATGTCATTTTGTTCCAAAAGCTTTCTTCTTTATTGTTTAGTATGAATGGAAACCTCACGCTGTACATTACATATCACATGTGCTCACTTAAAGCTTTACCAACAAATCTTTTAACTCTTTCCTGTCCGAGGACTTTCCCCTGGACAAGTAAAATCATCTGGCGTTAGCCAAAGTTAAATACTAAAGTCTCCATAGGTCAGTGAGGACCTATAGGGACAGGAAGGAGTTAAATGAATGAAGAAAATATTTTATGATTTCTCAACTTTTGAATACTAGTACAAGCAATGAATAAAGTTATTCTTACTTGCCAAAGGCGTGCCGCTTTCCAAAGGCGTGCCGCTTTGCAAAGGTCCTTTTGCAAAACAAAAAAAAACAAAAAAATTTGTTCAACATTTTTGTATGCAGCTTTAAACTTTTGATAACAAAGGTTATTAAAAAACGTACCATTAAAAACTGGGCAATCTTCAATTTCATAATCTCCCATAAATAAACTACCACTATCATTTCGAAGAAAAGGGCGGAGTTTGTTCCATAGTACTCTGCTTTCATTACTGAAGCCACTATTTCGATTAAATGCCACATAAAAGGTAACTCCAAGATGATATCTCCCATCTCCTGACATTTTGCTACTATTGCTGCAACAGATATAGGTGGTGTATTGGTAGAATTTTTTGGATTAAACATCAAAGTTTATACGTTTTCTCATCTTTACGTACTAATAGGGGACCAGTTGTCCAATAGTTTTGAGTAAATATTCGACTATTATTTCTAACTTACTACCCTCCAATCAGAGTCAGCCATTAGTCTGCTTAAAATAGTAGAGTACGCCCTTGCTATGGCATGGTCAATGTAAACTAATCTTAGCTAAGCAATGATATAAAAATTAGAGTGCTGTGCCGGCAGTATTGAACGGCTATGTAGATAGTCAAAAGGTTTCAGAAACTGCCGAAACTTAAGAATGCTTAAACTGACGTTTTGAGCGAATAGGCCGTTTGCCGTGGAACGTTTTCGTTCACTTTCATTAAGCATGTCGTGGAACTAAGTGAAAAACACATAACTTACCATTTCGAAACACCAAAAGTCCAATTCCAAAAAGTTCCTGGTCTTCCGACCTGCAG
>JBAHVQ010000323.1:1301706-1313114 GCA_036872915.1 Nanipora kamurai | reverse complement strand
TTTTGTAAATTGTTAAACTTTGTTCGTGTTATAGACCTCCATTTTCAATAATGTTGTCGATTTTGAAATGTGTTGTCGATTTTGAAATGTGTTGTCGATTTTGAAATGTGTTGCCGATTTTCGGGTTTTTGAAATGTGTTGTCGATTTTGAAATGTGTTGTCGATTTTGAAATGTGTTGCCGATTTTGTGTTGTCATTGGATAACCTTTATTTCAAAACCCGGAAACAACTAGTTATTCGCTGCACGTTGCATGCTTGAACGCAAATGGTAATATCCCCGTCTGATGACAATTGCCTTATACACCTTTTAATTTTCTCTCCTAAATCGTCTTTCTCCGCCCTCTCTTCTAGCATTTTACAATCCTCATTGTCACTCGACAAAACCTCCTGGAGAGCTTCGTCCCTTGTCATTTTCGAACGTGCCGCCATTATACTTTTACGGGAATTGTTATGATTGTAAGAGGTAAACCGCAGACCGCAATGCATGGCGAACTTGGCGATTTTGAGGCTGTTTTTGCCAAGCGTGATACTTGCACTGGAACAATAATGGGGTACTAGATGGGTTCATAGACCACAATCAAAATATGGGTCAAATCAAGACTATGAAGCTAGAAAATCAGTATGTAAAATATTCTTCGGTATATATAACATACACAATTTCATCTGGATAAACAAACCGTTTACATCGCTATCAATGTCATTATTTGAACATTTATGTGGTTATATTCCACAAAGATGAACAACGAGACAAATGTGAGACGATTATTATCTTAGAGCGTTACAATTTTGCAGCACAGAAAATATTTCAGACGATATCGTCAACATTGATATTTCCAAATCGTACCCAAGCATATTAATAAACAACACACATCCTATTCCAATATACTTTATTCACAATGTTATAGAGCCATTTGGATACAAAAACGATTCACGATTAACGGGGTAATTTTATATTGATTAAACTATACTAAACAACTATGGAACACCAATAAAAATAGAATGTAGGTTTTATAGTAATGATCTTGTATCATACCTTGTAGACATTCTAAATATGCCATTATCACAAATAAAATACAAAATAACCACTAAACGAGCACTTGAACCTGATAATTTTTGAAAATTTTATGAGATATTACTTTTCTACCCTGTCAGAGAAAGAAGCAAAAAACAAATGGCAAGTAGCTTGATAGGTAAAATGGGGGGGGGGATGTGACAAACTAACTCACGGCTTCACGTGTACAGAATACGATACCGCCAAGGGTATGTGGACATCAGCAATGGCAGACTCCCGGAATGTCACAGTTGATTATTACAATAATGTATATTTAGTAAAGGAAAGCACATGTACTCGCATATTCGGTGATAATACAAGTATAAACGGACTTGTGGTGTTAGAGGCTATTTTAAACTGCTTGAAACTAATCTGGGATAATCATGCAAAAGATTCAGTACTCTACGGTTACAATACAGACTGCATCTATATTACAAATCCAAAAATTAAGTATCAAAATAAGAAAGAGGTTACATTCAACGTGAACAATATAGGCAATGCATACATTACCAATAATAGTAAATTGTTTTATTTCGAGAAACACTATCGTAAAAACATGAAATATGATAGTTACGAGACTAAAGACGGGAAAACAGAACTGCTTCGTGATATGGTACAAAAATTTAAAAACCCTATTGTTTTGGCATTTACAAATAAAGCAATTGAAAATGTAAAAAGTAGATTAATATAGAAATAGTAAAAAAAAACAAATGGAAAATATGAAATTTAAATTTGATGATGATTACAAAGAGATGTTTGATAAAGAGACGGAAAATGCTAAAAAACGAGTAAAAAATATATGTCACACGTTTGACATCTACTGATGCGAATAGAATGGTCGTGACATCAGTAGTCTTGAACACAAACCTATATTTCTAGAGAAGTTCTCAATGCTTCCAAATAAATACATTACAATGATATATAAGGCGTTCAGCATGTCTAATAATACCATTTACACGTACGGAGATATGAACCAGTGTCAACCTGTAGAGGGAGCCCATCAAATCCATTACGATTATTTATAGTCAAATCCGTGCGAGAAATGTGTCCGAATATTGAAACACTGCAATATAAAGAAAGTTCATGTAGATACGATAAAAAAACTCATATTATGCTAGATAAGTTCTTAAAACATGGCAAAATATCAGAATATTTCAGTTCTCTGGGTAACTACTGTAAAAATATATGTTCTCTAAATTCAACCAGAGTAAAGGTAAATAACGAATGGGCTGCACATTTCATAAGGGAACATAAAATATCAGAATATAAAACAATGGATTTTAAATGTAATAACAAAACAGAAACATACGACGTATGTGAAGGAATGCCAACAATAGCAACAACTAATATTAAAGACAAAGATGTGTACAACACGGAATTTAAAATAGAAGAAATGTGGTGTGATACATGGTGAACAACATACAGAAGATAAATGTGCAGAAAGTTTCCTTCCGGCATTCTGTTCTACAAATATCAGGGATGTGATATAGACGAACCCTTTAACTTACGCGATTGCAACCGTATGGATAAAAAAATGCTATACACGTCGTTATCTAGAACCAAAAAATTTGAAGACATCCATCAGAATAACAGGGACCTAAATAACAGATACGTTGATAGAAAAATGTCACATATTGAGCTAATGAATGCAAATTTTAGTAGCCTGTATATGAAAGGTAAAATATACGAGGTGACATTTAACAACGGAACAGTCTATGAAGGTAGTACTTGTGAAAAATTAGAAACAAGGTTACAATGGCATTTGTCAAACCAAAAATCTCAAGTATATAAAAATAAAGATCCGATAGTAAAACTTATTTTTAGAACCCCAAGCAACGATGAAAAGAGTTAAAAAGACATAAAAATTCAATACAAGGTTGAAATTAAATAAGAGGACCAATTAAGAACGAGGATTGAACTTTTAGAAAAAAAATCAAAATTAGGGATCATGAATACGGATTTTACATTTTTGATATACTGTACTAGGATAAATGGAAAACGGATATCAACCATAGTGAGATATAACATATCAAATATAAAACAAGAAGCATTAAAAAATAGAAGGAAAAAAGGAAAAAAATAGTTCAAGAGCCAACATTATACTTCGACTAAATTAGTTATTTATATTATATACATTTGCATTCATTATGTGGAGAAAATATAAACTTATTATTTATATACCCATTCTTTGCTTTCAAATCATTTGTCCATTATTTGTTTTTTAACTTATTTATCCATTCTTTGCTTTCAACTAATTTATCCATTCTTTACTTTATTAATATATTGGCATCCATTATGTGGCGAAAATATAAACTTAATCGATAGGATCTGTGAAAACCACAGAGTAGAATCATCTAGTGTACAGTGCAAAAATGGCCTGGTACCATATTAAGTGATCATATCAGGTGACCACTTTTATTTTCAAATATATAGAATCCAAAAAAACTTTACCCTTTTTATTTTACGTGGGACCTCAAGGATCAATCATAATTGCTAAAGTAATTCTTATTGAACATTAAAAACAAATATTATGCTGAATATTCGTGGTTCTTGGTAACTATTATGATATTACAGGATATGGTTCATGCATTTTTTACCACTTTTTGTAAACCAGCATTTTGGACCACTTTATCTAAACCAACACTTTTGACCACATTTTTCAAACACGCAATTTGAGCCACCTTTTGAAACATGCGATTGGGGCCACTTTTGAAAACCACAGCCATTCAGCACTTTTTTTTGGAAAACATGCGGTTTGAGCCGCTAAATCGCACGAATCTGAGCACACAAGAAAATTGACTGTTACTTTTGGCCATGGCAGCACCAGTAGTTTCATTTAATTCATAATTATATTAATGAAAATGATGTCTCAATCTTCAAGCTAATGTACATTCATAGAGAGCACGAGTAGGACATTCATTGCTTGAGTTCCTTTATCAGAGTGTTTGTCACTTCACTATCTCTAAATGCACGTGTTATGACCGCGAAGTTATGCAGTAGAGCTAGTATATAAAAAGTATTTAATAACTTAAAAGTGCCCTAGAAAAGTTGTTACAAATGTTTCATACTGCAATCTCTCTGATTTTTTCTACTTCATAAGAATTTAGTATGCTCAGCATCCATTCGATGGTGCAGATGGATTTATTACGATCTTCACAGCACACGTTGCGTAAAAGGTTACATCGACTATTGAAAAAATGACTAAGTATCCCTTTTTTCAGAGCTTTCAGCAACTCGCTTAAAATGTCAACGACGCGCTCCAAGAAATGATCTTTATCCCATAATTTCTTCTCCAGAAGAGCTTGTTCCAAGAACAAATTCTTTAAGTGAAACGAGTGAATTCCGGGTAACTGTGATTCGTATCTTTCTCTGAAGAACTTTACTAGCTTTAAGACTTCTTTTTGCTCACGTTTCATTATGTGAAGTAAGAGTTCCTTCTCACAAACTGAAAACGAAACTCGCCAGTGCACTGCCGTGTCTAGGTTTTTAACTTCATTTTCAAACGTTTTCGGTACAACGTGAAAACCCTTGCTCCTAATTTCTTGGAGACGACGTGAAGACAAACCGCGTTTTTCAACAATGGCGTGTTGGGGCCATTTTTCCGGGAAAGCAATACAGAGCACAACATCAACTTCTGCTCTAATCTTACTCGGAGCAAGATCACTCGCCTGTGAGTGTATGGGTCGATTGTGTAACGTAAGCTTCACCGCTGGACCGTGTTCTTCTACCGTGATGTCGTTTTCCGATTTCGTGACCTTCTCAAAGAGTACAAAGAAACGTTGCCGAATTTTTATTGGGGATAAATAAGTGTTATTATCTGTCATAAATGCTAACCAGTCTTGCATTGCAGAAAGCGGTTTATTTTTTTTCAGCTTTACGTATCCTTCCATGTTATTGTCCCTCTCATATTCCAGTTTAAATTCAGTCGGGCTCACGTTTAATGAAACCATAACATCAAATTCATTGGGTCGACCTACTTTGAGCTTTTCGTAGTAACTACCTGAAAAGATGTGCAAGCAGTGGTTATTAAACAGTAGTGGCAGATAAAATGTATCGTTGATAAAAACACATGCACAAAAGGCACCGGAAACCAGTTTTATTAGAAGAGTTTTGCATTTACATGTAGGTCTAAACACGTTATCTTCGTAATTGTATAAGTCATAAGTTTTTTGCAGGATAAATGGCGCAAATAAAAGTCGTACGCTTGAAATTGAGTCTCTGCTTGGACGAATAATTTTTTTTGGGTCGTGAAAAAGTATCGTATCAGCGTTGTGGTTGGTCGAGCGATATTTCTCCCCAAGTGAAAAAGAGTAGTAAAGTTTTCCGTGGCTAACGGCACAATATTGAGTTCGGCAAACTCACTCCCCACTCAAGGATTTTAATGTTTTGGCAACTAAATGTCAAAGAACGGTATAAGAAAAATACACTGAACAAGAAGTTTATGAAAGATTCGAACAAGAACCAATAAAGGAGACAGGTTTACATTACAAACAGTGCACAAGATTGAGGAAGGAAATCCGTTTGTGAGTGTTATAAGGTAACATTACTCTCGGTTTCAGCTTGCTTTTGAAACTCCAGCATTTGTTCGAACAATACTGCTTACGGAGTTGAAAAATTTGTTGCAAATTTCCGACTGACTTTCAAATCTACATTCGAAAATTCGTTTAACTGAATGTGCACTGGCCTTTGCTCCATTTGGTGAGATATGTCCGTTGTACGTCTGACAAATTTATTTTAGTAAAGAGGGAGCACTTTTAGAACTTCATTTCGTGTATAATCACGAAAGGTGCAACAGCCTTTCCAACTTAGACTTTGTTGTGAACAATTTGACCTAGTTCAAAGTATTTAAATGTCTCGATGTTTCAAAAGCAATCTGAAAAGGAGAGTAATATGGATAATAATCTTATAATAAGATAAACTATATGCAATAAAACATATACGCTTTAGCAAACATGTATAGAAACATTAATATCGTATTTAAGTAACTGGGGTGGGTGTTTTCCAAATAATTAACATCAGTATTTACATAATAAACAAATTACGTCAAAGTAAATGCTTTGTACAAATTTTATTCACTCGATATGAATCATAAAACTCACTCGCTCGTTCGTTCTATGATACATCACAACTTGTCAGTAAAAGTCGTATGCAGGCATTTATCATGACGTAACCTCTGTATATCCAGAACGTATAGACACAGCCACTTCCTCGGATTCATATTTCGACGCTGTATGGATAATGATCATCAAGTTTGTGTTAGGTTTGTGTTCAAACTAAAACCTATGGGTCAAACGCTCTCGCGTTTGATCATATAGTACCTTTAAAAATGGCGGAACTCATTTTTAATTTCGTTTTGTTGTCCGGATCTTTTCCGATCGAAATTAGGGAAAATTTTTTAGTGAAATCAAGTCAATGGATTTTCGTGCCGTAACTCATGATCAGTCCTGTAGAAAAAGCATATTGACTAGGAAGGCAATATTCCAGACTCCTGACCACTCAATCAACTGATCAATCCGGGCTATTTCAAGTGTGGGCCGCCAGACAAAGTGATTTATGTCACAAAGGAACATTGCATTCGATTACACACGTAATAACATACAAGTTGTTCCATTCTGGCAAGTTATTACAAGGTTGTTCCAAATAGCCGTCACCGCGATACGTTTGCACTGGTTGTCCCAAGTTATTAACAAGTCTGGAACAGCTTGATGCGGAGTTGTAACAAAACTGATGACTGCGAGTCCAACGGGCTTGTTACAAGTTGTTCCACCAACTTGTTACTGTCTCGCAATTAACAAGATGCTACAAAGTTGTCAACCACAAGCTTCTAACAGCTTGATAACATGACGGACTTGCTGCAGCTTGTTAACCGACTTGTCACAAGTTTGTTGCGAACACATCTTGTTAACAAGCTGTGAGATTTTTACATGTGTACAACTAAATGCGCAACTCGACTTACACAATTTACTGAACAAAAACAAAATCCAAAAACATCTATCCAAAAATATTACATATCTCATCACATACCTGTGCAAATCACACTTGAATCCCTTTTGCATAAAGGAAATGTTGGATCACGTTTCGCAACTTCATCAAGAAGATGCTTTAATCGATTCAGGATGCTTTTGTTTTCTTGTATATCATCTTTTTTTAGGCGCACCTTTTCAAGGAATACGTCTTTGTACAGGAAGTTATTAGCTTTTTTATATGTTTGCTCGACCAGGGATTTTGGATTATATCTAGGATAAAAAAGTAAATGTTCTTGTGAACAATATTACGAATTAGTTCAAATTTTAGTCGGTTTTCTTTGTTCTTCGTAGGAATGTATCTTAGATAAATACCCAGAAACGCAAGAATAGGGCCATCAAATTTGAACTAACCTCGAACGTCGGCTCTTATCAAGATACTTACTCGGGCCTACGGCCCTCCGGATATATCTCGCTAAAAGTCTCCATTCTCGGTAATTAACATGTTGGATAAAATGTATATGATTATATAAGTGATTTGTATACTTTATCCAACAGTTCTGTATGACTGATCTTTTTATAAGTCATGCCATAGTTCGACATACCCGTACGGCTTGTCAAATACAAGCTCAAAGAATAAAATACAAAGCTGTATAGTTTACTAAACTGTATTTACTATACGGCTGTGGAGCTGAAACGTTCAAATTCATAAATTCTGTAATTTGACTGGTTCGTAAGCTGTCCCATGTTTACCGTATTCGCCCGCTCAGAGGAAAAATTTTAAAACATCTATTTGGGGTGAAAAGTAAAGTTTTTACCAAACATGAGAAGGAGAACTGTAGAAATGGATGACCAGCAACCAGAAGACGAAAATTATCCAATATACTCCTTCTCTTAGCAGTCCAGATATGGGTAATACGTTGTAAGTTCTAACGTGGCTTGGTAACTAATTTCCGACAGCATTTCAGTAAAATAGGGCCGGATTAAGGTTGCACGGAAGTCCGCGGCATATTTTCAGGGAGGGCCCCCTGCCACTAACCCCTCTACAGTACTCTGGAGGCCCCGCGTTTTCGGGGCGTCATGCCTTTTGGGGCCGGCGCTTTTGGGGTACCCTCGCTTTTAGGGGGCCCCCCGTTTTTGTGGCCCCATGGTTTTGTGGATCACACGTCAATTGAGTCCTCGCACTTTTTGGGGTCCCGCACTTCCTGGAAAGAATCCGCAAAACCAAAATTGAGGAACAACAAAGTGCAGGGACCCAGAAAGCGTGGGAGCCCGTGGCATATGCCGCTTCTGCCATGTGGTTAATCTAGCACTGCTGTAAAGGCTTAGAATAAATTAGAATGAATTAGCGTGCAAACGTACCTTTAGGCCGGTTCACATGATCCGATTAATCGGATATGATTCTCCTCCAGATGCATGCAATTGGCGTCATTTTCTTACAGTAGTTTGGGCATTTTCTGCCGAGCAGTATAGTTGTTGCTCGTATGTACATCAGATACATCAGGAAGAGAAACGGATCGATTAATCAGATCGTGTGACCGGGGGTTTAGAAAGAAAAATTCTTGTGTCGACGTGTCCGACAGGACGTTCCTATCCTGGTTGCGTAAACTCCTCATGTTAATAGTAAGTAAATTTGTGAAACACCACCAAAGATTATTTGTAAATTTTGCTTTTGTAATCTTTCGTAATATTCCACTTTCGTGATGTTCAATTTACTTCCTATAATCTGTTCGATACAAACCCCACACGCTGTCAACACCTAGGATTTTCATTCCTACTCTATAGTTTTTTCAATTTTACTAAACAATGCCTCAAGGGATTTAAGAATGTCCATGGCCTAAATAACTTTTTTGAGCACAAATATTGTGAAATATTTGTATAGTTTGTCTCGTTAAATGTTCTCAACCAAACTACACCTTTGTAAAGTCAAATTCAGAAATATGCAAATGAATTTCAGACATTTTCATTCTATTCACACTTTTGATGTATTTGACTCATTATATAATTTCGAACTGAATTAGCCTTCATGTGCATGTGATCTACGTCCATATGTACTTAGAGTGAAGAATTTACACGCATTGTTTTGTCATTTTTGCTATTATGCCTCGTGGTCCCTATACTCGAATACCACCCGCCGACACAGAGCGGATTATGAGAGAGGCCAATGAAGGTGGAAATTGGCGCGAGCTTCCTGAACAGTTTGGGGTAAAATACAAAACTGCTTATACCTGGATTCAAGCTGATGCCGAACATCCAAAACCCAAAGGGGGAAGCCAGAAGAAGTTAACTAATGACCAGATCGATAATCTTGTAGCCATGATTGAAAGGGATCCTGCTCTCACTTTGAAGCAATTGTCGGAGAGAACCCAACAAGCATTTGGAGTCCATTTCAGTAAATCAACTATCCATAACTACTTGGAAGGGAGGCTTATAACTCTGAAGAAGGTACACGCTATTCCTGCTACTATGAACACTGACGCCAACAAGGAGTTAAGACGACAGTATGTTAAAAGGATTAGTCAATACATGAGAGATGGCAAGACCATTATTTGGATGGATGAGACTAACATTAACCGCTTCTTCCGGAGGAATCAAAGTCTTGCACATGCAGGTGACAGGGCAGTTATTGCACTACCAGCCTGTAAGGGACCAAACGTTCATGTTGTTTGTGCAGTGTCAGCATATCAGATGATTTACACTACGAGGCGTCGTGGAGCCTTCAAATCCGATGCAGCAAAGGCTTGGGTTCTGGAGATGCTCAAGAATCTCCCGCCTCGAGTCAGAATTGACTCTGTGGTCCTTGTTTGTTACAATACACCTTGTCACTCTAAGTTTGAACAGTGTGTGAATGACCACCCGAGATTAACTGTCTGTCGTTTAGAACCGTACTCCCCAATCTTGAACCCTGTGGAGACAATCTGGAGCAAAATGAAAGCAGTGTTGAAACAGCGAATGTGAGTCCCTCAAGTACAACCTCCCGGAGTGGGTGAGCAGCGGCAGGCGTATGTCGAAGGATTAATTGATGATTCATCGGTACTAATTACTGTACAAGACATTATGAATGCATGCCAGCATGCCCAAGGTTTTTTCCAGCGTGCGCTCAACTTGGAGGACGTGGAAGCATGTGGAAGTAGGAGCATAAATTTGTGAACCTGTATTATAATGCTTCTCATACAGTACAACCGGTTTCAGTTGTTTTGTTATGGTCATTTGTTATCGGTTATTTGTTTGGTTTTGTTGCATGCGGAATTTTGTGCATTGATATGTAATAAAATGAGAAATTCGGAAATTAATTTGTACTATTCTGAAATGCAGTCGGAACTATCTGAAATTGATTTGAACTATCTGAAATTCATTTGCAAACTTCTGAAATTGATCTGAATTATCTGAAATTCATTTGGACATTTCTGAATTTGACTTCAAAAAGGTGTAGTCACGTCAGGATAAACGCATGAATTCTTTTGTTGTTATTTGGGAGGCCATGAGGTTTTGTTTGGCGTAACTGGAAACTAGATGATAACATAAAATTTTGATAGAGCTTGTCCAGGTTTGGATAGCATGATCGAAACAGGAGGGATATTGCGAGACTTTCGAAAAGCATAACAAGAAAAGCTGAATGAGAACTTAAGATCTTGGAAATAGCTTAATCTAAATTTCTGCCGTTGACCCTGTCTACGGATGGATGAAGCAGTTCGCCTAATTTTGCTTCATAACGAGTATTTTTCCCTCAAATGTTTCTTTTCATGGCAAAATAAACAACTAGACTAAACGATACCTTCCAACCGATCTACTGTTTCTGGGACTCTCTAGTGCAGTGCTTCGACCAGTAAATACAGTACATTCTGGGTTTGAGTCGTCAGTTCTACTTCCGCTCCTTTGCAGTTTGACCAGGGAAATTTTGTTTTTAACATCTTCCCTTTGTCCTTGAAGACTAGCAGTCCCAGTGGGAGAGCAATAATCTGGAGCGTCCAAAAACTGCGGTTTTTCTTTTTTCTTTACTGTTGGTCGACGAACTTCAGTTAAAGATGGTTCTGATGTTGATTGGCCATTTGCCGTTGATTCTCCTTTCGATATCGGCGTACCGTCTGGTCCCCTGTAAGTCGTTGGCAGGGCGTCTTTGAACGACTTGGGCTTGGGTCTTTGAATCTTGGCTGGAGCTTGCTTTCTTGAGTCTGCCGGAAGCTCATCCTGACGTCTGTTACTAGTGCTGCGAACTGCTGATCTGGCTCCCTTGTTCTTACTCATGTTCACCAACGCGTGGTCACCGAGAATGAACAAGTCAGAGGTTGAACAACCATATACAATCGTAAGCGAAAGTTAACCCTTTCCCTACCAAGGACGTATATATACGTCCTCTGTGACGTCACTCAACGACCGAGGACGTATATATACGT
>JBAHVQ010000323.1:1260775-1283683 GCA_036872915.1 Nanipora kamurai | reverse complement strand
ACTTTTCTGAGTTTTCACAAAGCTTGAAGAACAAGCCTTTCGTTGTTTATATCCAAGCTTGCAAAACACCTACACTCTACGCTCTGTAGATTGAGTTTTCTCAAATATAATCCAGAATGACTATTTTCGGGTGGAAAATCGAACCGAAAAATGTTTCAGTGGTCACAGTTCAATAAAACCCACTGGAAATAGCCTGAACATAACCAAGGATTAATTATGGTAATAATATACAAAATAAACTTAGCATAAAGTTTCCATTTTTTAATACGTTGTTACAACAAGGGACACACGGAAGTTCAGATACATTCGAACGACAGCTATAGCAGCAAATGCGAACGCTTTTTCGGATCTAAGAGAAAAATAGACGCGCGAAAATCTCACAAATTACTAGAGTATCATTGGCTGTACAACGTTGTTATCATGGATAAGGAACACTGATGAACCAGCTATGTTTCTTTTTAACTGTTTCAAAAACGTTGCTCCACATTAATGAAGCAACAGCGGTTGTTTATGGTTGTTGGAACAGGGAAATACAACATTTACTGAAAAACCATGTACAGTATTAATATAATCGTTCGACCTTTTTATAAAATTTTTACGGCATTGATGACCAAACACTGTTCTAGCATATTTATCATGGCTTAGCTTAGCAACTTCGTTGACAACATTGCTCAAAGCCTGCAGTATTACATATAATCAGTGACAAAAGTTTTGGGACACTTGTTTTCACACAGTGAAATTTTCATTTTTTCAACCCCTACCCCTATTCAATGTTGGTCGCCATGCAGACACATTATTTGCGGTTATGTGTCCCCTGTGTACTGCGGGTGCAGTTTCTTATTGTTTTCAAATTTTAAATTAAGTCCAGACGTAAACAAAAGCCGTTTCTACAAATATCTCGTCTTCTCTACAAATAAAGCCCGCACATCGTGTACGCAATTAAACCGCGTGATATGGAGAACAACTCTGTTTCGAAATTAAAAGCGAACAAAAACTTTGCATCGTAAAACATTTAAAAACTTCAACAGTTCAAGCTGTCGTAAGGTTGATGTTTATACAGGCATGAGGTAACAAGAAAATCAACAGCAGTTCCAGCTCATAAAACTGATTTTGCCGCCGCAAAATGCCAGCTGACAAAGAGTCTATGCTTCAGACGGGAGTCGGACCCACAACGTTCTGATTATTTTTCATATCTCATTCAGGATGTTCTTTCGTTTTTTTCTCTTCTTTCTACTGCACCAGGAAATTTAGATGATAAAGAAGTATATCGAAGTGAAACGTTTCTCTTTCTGTCAGTTTCTACACACCCAAGTTCCGGCAGTTTTCCAAGTCTTGTCGTAAGCAGAAACATTACAGTTAACAAAAATTTCAAAACGCACAAATGCAAAAAACACCCAAAAAGACAGGGACTGTGACAATTCATCCGGTGTCTGTATCTTCAGAGCCCCAAAATGTTTCTGATTTGACATACCCATCCATTAACGGCGTCCTATTTAGTATTCTTTCGTAAGTATATTAATTTCGCTTGACAGCAAAAATGCTTTTCAATTTCTTACACAACAACGTGCTGGGGGGGGGCTAATTGATATGACAATAAAACAAAGTAAATATAGCGCCAAAAAGGGTACCCTATTCATGCTTCACTAATATTCTTTACAAATTACCTATTGTACAACAGTAATTTCTAAAGAAAAATCGTAATTTTTAATAGTGTACCATTCTTTGATACACACTGTAGTATGCCAGAGTAAGACATACTTGGTGATCGTTACTCTCCTCTGGATCAGAACTCAAGAATGGAATCAAAATGGTAAAAGTTTGAAATATATGATTTAAAAAACTCCCGCAATTAAATAATCGGATTCAAAACACCACAAATAAACATCTATAAAGATGAACCGAATATTTGACATATTTTCACGATTATCACATTTAAAACGCATTATCTTTGGTTTTCTTCTGTGAATTTTTCCGAAAACGGGTTTGAATATAGATATTTCACAGAACGGTACAGTAATAGACAAGGTGTCGTCTAGTCTGACTTTTGTAATATACTCAGTGGATTTCAAAAAATAAAATTGTTCCATGAAAGATTTCGAAAATTTGGTGCGCTATACTTTTTCTCTATTATATTCTTTTAGACGGGTCGAGAGATTCACCGGTCTCAGCAATGTAAACCAAGCCACATCCACACGGTATACGATGAACGCTCGGAACGGAATGAACATCTGTCTTTGAGCGTAAGACTTTTAACAGTTTCACAGCATTGAAAAAGTGAAAATTCTATGATTCTAAGCCTTATTCCAAAAAATCCACCACCTTGAGTTGGGAACCAAGTACATCAAATTTTACCTGAAACAGGTACCATACACACACACCATATCCTTTGCTGAATTTCGTTACCTAGGAAAGAAACTACTATGCGAAATAGCAACCCAGGGTATACATATACACAGCAAGCCTCTAGGTATGAGTATATCGAAAGAATATTAGGCATTTCCGAACAAAAAGTTACTCTTAATCAATACAGACCCCATTTGATTTGATCTAGTGTAAATTCCAAGTATTACTTGAACATACAATCACTTCATGGACGTTCCCTCCACCATATATATAGAACTCGTGACCATACTCCCGGCAACTACCTTCATAGCTTAATTTGCAAAGTACTGCACTGGATTCGCAGGGGCTGGTTCGATTCCCAGCCGGAGGACTTGTGATGTATTTCTTGCACAACTGATCACGACTGGTTCTCAAAGTTAATGATTCTGATACTCGACAATTCAGTTTCACTGAATAGTTGGCATCTAATTGTCTTCAACAATCGTCACATATTACAGGGAGCCTGTAATTGCATGGTGAAATTTAATCCATTTGTTTCAAGTTTGGAAAATTGCCTAATACCATTCATTACGTGTATGCCTGTCTTACAAGAACGTGCCCTAAGCAATCACCTTGAAGCCATTGATGGTTTGCAATCATTCAACCAAACTGGCAGCTTCAGCAGTACTAAGATAACAAGACGTACTAAGTAACACTACAGTATGAATACAGAATAATTTAATTTAATTCAAGTACGTATATATCTATATAATATAGCGTATTATTTACAATTTCTTGATAAGCTTATTTTTCCTATTATTCTTTATCACGACGACTTATTGGTGAAATAATGCTATCATGACGACTACGACTGTCTAAAAATGATGAAGGAACAGGAGATGATCGACCTCGGGGAAGTGTGAATTCATTGTCACTGTAAGGTGCGTGTGTGATATCACGATCCACGTAACTTCTTTTCGAATCTGGAATAGAGGAATAAAATTAAAAAAACGTTAGCTGCTTTCGCTTGTTTGCTCGGATAGATCAGTGGATACCATAACAGAGAGCCTTTAAAAAACTCGTCTATCCCCAGAGGAAAACCTAAGTGGCATTTGCGTTTAAAGATTTTGCTTTACAAGTACATCGGTTCTAAGATGTAAGATGCAGCTACATCCATACAAAATTTAAATCTACTTTTACCAATCACCATGGCGATGATAGGAATTCTTTAAGGTATTGGGGCCACTGCCATCACAGTTGCCATCAGTTCACCTCATTTCGTCCACAAAAATTAAAAACCATGCAATGAACAATACGCTTTCTGTCTACTCTAACTTCATAACTTCCAGATATATCAGACTTGGATTTGACAGAAAGAATAACATCATTGTATATACTACTTTTCCTTCAGCTATTTACCTCAGAAAAAAATAAATCAACGAACAATTTCAAAACGTATAACATATCTATTTTTTAATTATGTGTCGTCAAATGTATTGGTTAGTTAATCATGTTAATGGAAAATGAACGCTCAATCAACTTCGTTTTTTTAGCCATTAGTTATTAATAAGCTCATGAAGTCCAATAACTTTTTTCATCAAAGATCAAACTACCAGGTTAAATACAAGAGGCCGGTTGTATAAAAAGATAATTAACTTTAATCATGAGTAGTGCTTAGTTTTAGCCAATCGGGAGCAGAGGATAAGAATTTAACTGCGTTTTAATCACGCGACGGCTGACTTAATTATGATTAAGAGTTTTATACAATAGGGCCCAGGTTAGATACCAGGGCTAATGCCCACTCTATAAAAAAATACAATCGAAAGATTTTCCTCTCGCATTTCTCCAAGGATAAAGTACCTGACTTTCCAGCTTTCCCCGGGGCGGATTTTCTTCGTATTTCTTTCTCTCTGTGATAGAAAAGAATGCTTTCGGTTAATAGATGCGATATTATATAATAAAGAACAAAATAAGTAAAATTCCGATACCGCAAAAACAATAGGATTGCAGACTACAAGAGAACGTTCGTCAAGCTCGTGTTCTCAGTGAAACAATTACAACTCCAGGGGGGAATCGAAACCTCAACCGTGTCATTACCGATGGGACACTCAAAGCATTGAGCTATCAAGACTTAGATGGTGAGCTAAGGACGATGTTATTACCATATCGTGATTATATCGTATTGAAAAAAATATGTAATTCGTGTAATCCTATAATTTCCTTTCTGGCGCCCTTAGCTTTCATCGTTATACTGAATAAAAAGACAGAAATACACAGAGAGAAAATTTACATACTTCTCGTATTTTTCTGAGATTAACTGTTTCCTTAGATCGCTCACTTCACTTGCTAATCTTTCAGACGTCCTTCTCAACGACTGCAATTCTTGCTTCTGCAAAAGTCTGCAATAATAATAATCATAATAATAATAAATTGAATTATCTTGCAAATCAGGCCTGCAGCCATGAATATGTTCGCAGAGGAACCTTTGAAACAAATGGAGGAGTGCATACTGTAAAAAAGGGAGTGGTGTTGAGATCAGTCTGATTTTAAATCTTAAGCAAAAACTAAGTTGGTCTTATTTGAAAGAGCGTTCAAAATTACTTAAGAATTTCTGCTCTAGTTTCTCCATATCTCGCTTCGTTTTTGAGATATTTCAGTTTGTTTATATGTAAATGAGACGACCTGTCAGTGTGACTTTAATTTGGTTGACAAAACATTTCGACAAGTTGGTAAATACTTCATAATTTATCCATTATTCGAGGAGCTCAATTGAAACTTCATCCACTGGTAAAGTTTAAAATATGGAACCCATCCAAGTTAAAATTTTGTTGCCGTAGTAATGTATTCGTCCAAAGTAATGTATTCGTCCAAGTCTATAAACTATAATTCTTTTTTTTCTAGCCTTTTCTTGGACATATTTGTTTTCAGCAAGTCATACTTGCTACCTTTGTCATTCTATACACCATGCAAAAGTAAAGACATAATATCTTGCTTTAGGGCAGTAGGACAACTATTCAGTTTTTAGGAAAGAGGGGCTTGGAAATGAATATGTCACTATAGCAACAATATTTTAATAAGGATGGGTTCAGTATTTTCATAGTCAATCGAGATATATGGTCTTGAAACTCGGCGAAAGTCTTTGTTCTATCTTTTTGTTCACTTTTATGCAAACTTGTGCACGGTGAGAACAATGTATTTTTGGTATAATGAAGCAATTATCCAATGACAGCATTCGGGTTCAATCGCTCAACTGTGCTGTTTAAATATTAACAAGCCAAAAACAAAAGATTTGTGCACGGTCAGGACTGCACCAACATAAAGTCGAAGCTCATTATAAGCGCTTTGAAATTTGGCGAGTTTCAAGACCATATCTCCATTGACTATGGTATTTTGAACTTAACCAGTGAATGAATTTGCAGTTAATTTTCTTGAATAGTGCATGAGTTATAACGTATTTGCCAATTTGTCCAAACGCTTTGTAAACCAAATGATGTCACATTTACACTTCAATCAAACTGAAATATCTCAAAAATGAAGCGAGATATGGGCAAACCACAAAGTAAGTTCCTAAGTAATTTCGCGCGCTCTTTCAAATTTTCAAAAGAATAAATTAATTTTCGCTTAATAGGAAATTTAAGACAAACATTTAAACGAATACAAAAAAATTCTTTACGTCATGGTGTACAATATACTCTATTAAAATATTCTTAACACTGACTAAAAAGATATGTAGTGTCAAAAAATATTTTAATTAACTTTTAGTGTCCGGCGACTATTGTGTGCCGACATTATCCACTAGAACAATATAAAACAAAAAACTAGTGTGGGTAGTTTTTAACTTGAGACAATTGAAAACACTCAGGGGAGCAATTTCCTGACCAAAACTTCGACAGTAAATGTTAAGTTTACCAAATGCTGAACACTAATCTGGTTCATGTTGGAGTTTGCTATATATCAGACGACCAACGAACATTCGTCGTTTCCTCAGAAACACTATTTCTGAGCCCTGGACGGGAATCCAACCCGCAACCTTCTCATGACCGGTGAGACGTTCTAATCATTAAGCTACCAAGACTCAGATTAAAAAAACCCAAAAAAAACCAATACCAGCCGACAATTTGAAAAAATATAAAACAAAACATAATCCGAACAGTAGCATCTCGTAAACCCAAGATTTGAGTTAAGAACAAGACAAAGAGGTGAATCAGTGATATTTCGATTTTATTGCAAAATCATTAATGAATTAGTCTGATGATGATTTTGGAATAAAATCGAAATATCACTGATTCATCTTTTTTTCTTGTTCTTAACTCAAATCTTGGGTCTACAAGATGCTACTGTTCGGATTATGTTTTGTTTTACAAGACTCAAATGGTGAACTATGGTGTAGGTTCGTCTGATATATACCAATTAAGCTCGCACATGAACCACATTAGTGTTCAGCGTTTATCGTGACTTCCGCTTAGGCAGTACACGTGAATAACCTGCACCTTAGCTCACCATCAGAGTCTTGGTAGCTCAATGGTTAGAGCGCCTCACCGGTCATCAGAAGGTTGTGGGTTTGATTCCCGTCTAGGGCTCAGAAATAGTTTTTCTGAAGAAACGACGTTGACAAACATCCGTTGGTCATCTAGTAAAGGCTGTATATGTTAGACAAGAATCCTGACTGCCATCCTAGCGCTTATTGGTGTACAATACTTTTCAGGTAGGGAAAAATTTCGAGACATTTTAGCGCGGGGACAAGGTTTCAAGCACGAGGACACGCTACCCCGTGTCTCGGAGTGGCTGCCCTGTAGAAGATACCTAATAAACGACAAGCTCTTGATTAATGATCTAACTCCGGACTTATGACATAAAAGCAATAAGTAAATTTGCGAGTAGTTGGCCAAGACGAGAAACTCCTGTTTCAAAGGTCAGTATCTCATTATCTTTTATTTATATCCCGGGTGTTTCACTACTTGAAAAAAACGTTTTGTATCACCTGCTTGGACAGGAGTCATACAACCTATAATTTCAAGTTTCTTCCTGACCAGTGTATGTTCAAATGAACATCATTCCCCCCATTAGAATGCATGGCCAAACATCAAATGAAAGTAGAATTTTAATTAATAAAAATTACAATTAGTTAGTGATCATGGTACTACAAGCTAATACTATGACATGTCCATAAATTGATTAAATATCTGAGGACCTACAGTCTTGGGGACTTCCACAAACCTGCTTTCGGCTTTCGGAAAATTTAACCTCTAGTTTCCCCTCATGCTGTGGCATTACTAATAATTACATAATATCGAAACTTTTTGAGAACATGTACTCCCTAACCTTACATGGGCAGGACATGTGTCCAAGTTTCGTACCAATTCTGTTGTGCTGCTCTACGATTTTACTCATTAAAGGGAAAACCTACTGTCACCAAGGAGTTAATAAAGATTCAAAACCTATCTCCTTAACTCCTTGGTGCAAGATTCAGTCTACGATTTTACTCATTAAAGGGAAAACCTACTGTCACCGAGGAGTTAAGGAAGATTCAAAACCTATCTCCTTAACTCCTTGGTGCAAGATTCAGTCTACGATTTTACTCATCAAAGGGAAAACCTGCTGTCACCGAGGAGTTATGGAAGATTCAAAATCTATCTCCTTAAGTCCTTGGGGCAAGATTCAGTCGCCAGTGACTGATGGAGACTTTAGCATTTTACTGTGGCTAACACTATACGACTTTACTCGTTAAAGGGAAAAACTCTCTGTCACCAAGAAGTTGATTTCATTTTCCAATTATTTAAAAAATCACCTGGAAATCAGAGGAACTCCCCTCAGAAAATTACTCACTTTTCTTGGGTCGAATTTGAAAGTCTCAAACGAAGCTGATCAACCTCGCTCATCGTTTCGTCCAGAGTTTTCTGATCGTGGTACTCCTTAAATTAAAGGCATAAGAAATTCAATTCTTTGAAGCCACGGTAGTTTATAGTAGTTCTGAGAGTCGTCAATTATTCTTGAAAACCTTAATGACTGGATTAATTTAATGCTTTGATAAAATTCGAAGTCAACCACAAGATGTGGGGTACTATTAACATAAGCAACTGTCTTAAAAAACAAGCTCCCAAGAACAAGATCTTGTAAACCCAATATTTGAGTTATGAGACCGCAAGAAGCTGATAACGGTGATATTTCGACTTTATTTTAAAGTCCATATCCAAGTTAATATGTTATCAAAGCTGCTATTTATAGGTATACTAACATAGTCTTCAGTATGGAGGCATATAAATAACAGCTTTGTTTACAATGTACAGCATTAGGTTTCGAAAAATTGAAGCGCGGCCAGTGTGATTCATAATAAATAAGTTAAACGTTCTCTGACCAATAAGATACTTTATTTTTACGAGCTTTTGATTGCCAAACAGCAATCTTCAACGGGTAGGTGTTAATGTCTTTAAAAAGGTACAGAACTATATACAGTTTTACCATTCTTGCTCACATGTATGTAGGTCTGCCACTTTTTATGAACATTTACACCTCCCTGTTGAAGATGGTAGTCTGGTAGTCGAAAGCTTATAAACGTAAAATATCTTATTGGTCAGAGAACGTTTGACTTATTTAATTAGTATTAGGCTTGACAATGACTTTGACATACAAGGACCGCTGAGCCACAGACCCATCACTTTTTTGCAAAACATGTAATACAAAATTACTGTTATTAGTGTATATACTCCATCAATGAATGTGTTGATATTGATACTATGTTTAATCTTGAGTTTGGTTGAAAATATAAGCAGATGTAAACTTTTTCGTGTTTGTGTTTTAATGTTGCCATTCGTAGTTTATTCAGTCATCGATTTAGGCGCTGCTTTATCATACTTCTTACATCAAAAGGGCATTTTCCAAAAGTCTAAAGGGCGTGGCTCCAAAAAATTTGGAGATCGACTGCCCGACTTCCATTTTCTTCAAGCCCGGATCGTTCCCAAGCCCCAACACTTTTAAAATCGGTCCCCGATACAAAGTCGACATATCACTGTTATAAGTTTCGTCTTTTTTTAACTCGTGCATTGGGTTTACAACAAGTTGTTCGTCGGAATATGTCTCTTATTAGTTTTCTTACATTTATCCTTCTCAACCATATCTTCACCTTTCCTTCCCTTTCCCTTAACCGTTCATTCCCTTTCTTTCTCTTCTCTTCTAAGTCTACCATATAGTCATATAAGTCAAATGAGTTAGTTTAGCTGATGCTTTAGCAACGTTTAAACAAAATTCATTCTTATTCAGAATCTTTATTTTTTAAAAGAGTATCTCAGTGTACCAAAAGGATAACTTACTTGGCTTCTCGAACGAGAAAGGATCTCTTCCAAACTCTTTACGTTTGTTTTTTCGCGGAAAACCTACATAGATAAACAGCATTCTAGGTGGTCAGTAACATTCATACATTATAAATTTCGAGCACTAAAACGTGACTAATATTAGAAATTGTCACTCTTACGTTTTACTAAAAAATTAAAGAGAAATGAAGAATTTTTAGATCAGTTCCTACACATTTGAACAAAAACCAAGCACTTAATTATGTCTTGTTAACTTATTACTTATAGGTGCATTCACAAAAGTAAACTCAGATCAAATTTTCGCTGGATTTTGGGAGAGATTCCGCCACTTCCAATGCAACCGGACAAGATTCGACCAATTTTCAGTCCACCCATTTAAAGTGGTCTGAGAAAAGGATGAAATTGGACTCGATCAAATGTGTACTAGCAGTGGAATCCATGGAAATGAAAAGAATTCCATGGTGAGGTAGTCGCCTAAAGCAAGAATAGTCAGCAGTAAACAACAGGGTATTCTCAGGATGACTTTATTTACATATAAACCTTAAACTGAAGGGCTTGTAAGAGGTTTAACATTTATGCATTATTTTGTATATTTTCCTTACTATAGTATTCATACTGGAAGAAATTCACACAAATTTGGCTGCCTGGTAATGGGTGAACGGGGAAAGCGAAGACAGAAAAATAAGTATTCTAAAATCACTAGCAAGCAAAGGTAGAGAAATATCAAGAAAATACGTGCGATAAAATAACAGAAAGAGAGAATGTCTTAAAATGTTAACATGGAAGCAAAGATCTCTAATCAGCGGTGTTTTCAAAAACGCCTTTGACGTGGTAAGGTTTGCGTGTAATGGGTATTCAATGCTAAACCGGGTAATTTCTGTAGGTGATACTAACAATCTGAATATATACAATCAGAAATAATATGATGTAAATCCCACCTCACTTCGTAGTGCGTCTACCTCACTTTGGGCGTCGTCAAGCATCTGCTGTAACTGCAGATAAGTCAAAGCAACAAAAGAAAAAGGAGGGCAACATAACTCTCATTTCTAGACAGATGGCGTTATACGTGTTTTAATTCTAGCAATAAATATCACTGCCTGGCGATCGCGAAATTTTTAATTAAACTGTTGCCAAACCAATATCTAATAATGAAGTTTTGTAAAATAGGCAACTTGAGCGAAGAGGTCAAGTGACTTTAAGACTCTTAAGACTCGGCAGGCATGAAATTTTAACCTAAGCAAACGTAAACAAGTTGTTTTTGCAACATGTTGGGGTTTGGGTCTTCAAAACGTGCATGGTATTGCAGCCATTCACCTGACACGGATGATTTTTCAATCAAACCATGAATAAAAATCTCTTTCAGGAGGAATTTATACCCTCAGAATACAGACACCAGGTCACAGAGGTTGCAATATTGTTCATGCTAAGTATTACAAGAAGTAATGAAGGTTTAGCATTATAAAGGTACAATTTCTTACCTTATGGCCGCCATAGTGGATGACAAATCCAACTTGGCGACCGAAAGCAAAACCTGGCTAAACCTTCATCATTGGAGCCGTAATTTGTCATTGACAACATTAAGATATCTTTTTATTAGTATCTTGTGGTTTCAATGGAAAATCCCTTTTTAAAAGGTGTTCTCTTCGTGGATAACAAAATTCACTCTGTCACGTGATCACCAGCAAATTTGACACATAACTCCAAGCTAATCTAACTTTTAAAAAGTGGAACTACTTAGTTTTATTTAACTCACCACCCAGTATACATTTTTGTTTATAATTACATCTCTGCCATTTTAAGAAAGTTGAGATCCCGCGATTTCTTAGTGCAAATCTGCTGTTCCATCTGACGTATGATGTAAACGGTGCGATTTGTCCCATGCGGTTGTTCATCCTGATGAGTAAGATTCACTCTCTAGCAGTCCTCAAGCGGTATTAAAACATTTGTGAGAAAATAGTAAGTACAAATTGTGCTTTTACGAGTGAATTGGATTCGCCAGGATGACCTACCGCATACGACAATCGTAAGGCGTAGATGGAGTTTGAGAGATTCTGAGCTTCGAAATTATCTTTTTAGTTTTTTAAGACAAAACCTGACCCAGCCTCGACTTTCGAACCCTCTCACTTCATTCACTCAGAAAACAGGTATTTATGCCAAAACCAATTTGCCTTTAACAAAACGAGTGGAATACTGGTGGCGATTAGGAATCGTCTGCAGGGATGGATTTCATGCTTAATGGTGTAAACACGATGAAGCTGTCCATCCAAACGATCCCAAGAACACTAGCTCTCCTACCTCGTCACCAGTCTTCCACTCGTTAGTGGCGAATAAGGCTTATCCAAAATAATGATACGCCTTAAATAGGGTCACATGAAATTCGCAAATCACGTGAAGTGTAAAGGTACCAGTCAAAATTGCAAGAAAAAAATCATTGCGTTAATAAATTATTAATTGTACTACTGATAATTGTATTACCTCATCTCTGTCTAATGACTTTGAAGCCAATTGTCTCGAAAGAGAATCTCTCATGTGATCAAGCTTAACGCAGAGTTCTCTGACTGCAGCCAAATCAGATAGAAGCGCTTCCTAGAAACAAAACAAAAATATAATATTCGTAGAGATTGTGGTGTCTTACCTGTTGGTTTTCACAAATGATCACCTTGGCCTAACCTGCCAACACACTACTACCACTACTAGTACTACTGCAAGTACCAAGAGAATCATACATAATTACCTTTTCGTCATTACTTTGTCTGAGTTGTTCTTCCATTGCTTGCAGCGACTTTGTCAGATTGGATAGTTGGATTTCGTAAGATTCCTGGTTTATAACATGCTATGATAGAGCAGAGTAAATAGAGTCAGACGCAGCGAAGAACCTGTTATGGATCGTTCAGAAATTACGTGAACAAATCAATAGACATAAAATTGATTAGTGATTTTTTTCCATTTACGAGACAAAATATAAGTTCTCGTTCGTGGACAAACGTGCGTCAAAATCGTGCTCTGAATGTCGCAATCGATAGCGTAACAAGATTCTGCCACGTTATTTGATAATACTATCTTCACAGTAAAAACTTCTAAATTTTTTTTGATCACACAGTGATGTCGCCATTAATCAACTTACTCAGACGACTAGTGGACATTGGTCAAGCTCGTTCTCTCAGAAAAATGATATCTGAGCCCTAGACGGGAAGGGCTCAGAAATCGTTTTTCTGAGAGAACGAGCTTGACCAACGTCAACTAGTCGGCTGAGATTTACCAAGCTCCCACACGAAGTAAGTTTGTGTTCAGCATTAAGAATCAACTTACTAATATGACTATTGTTTATACTATTGGTTTCCTGGCTATTATTGTTGTCATTGTTATCATTACTATTAATGATATTATAACTATCATCATTACTCATTATTAGCATTAGTATTAATATGAATCTTAATTTGATCAATACTTTGATTAATAACTAATGATCAATATTATTAATGGTACTAATATTACTACTACTCATTTCATTACTATTCATAATATTGGCAACGTTAATAATGTTAAGACTTTTGTAACTGTCATAACAATTATGATAATCAATACAATTATTGGTACTATTTCAGATTAGATTTATATTACAATTTCATCATGATTGCTATTGCAAACATTATAGCAATCGTCGTATTATATTTATATTAAACTGTTTATAACTTCCAGTGTTTTAATTTTTTGACGTCAGCATGCGGATATAGCCGTTTACTTAAATCGTTTGATTAAATACTCCGACTATTGAACAAATATTTTAAGATTAAAAGTCCTCTGATTAATTTTCATTTATTAGACTTTTTCACTTCGTTCGTCTTGATTTAGACCAGACACAATGGAGCTGCAACAAAGCAATTTCGCAGGTTATACTTTAATGAATTAATTTGACCATTTAGAGAAGTCAGTAGCAAAAACAAAAAGCAAAGAATAACAAGCTTAAGCTTGTAAAAGCATGTGATCTGTAACTACTTACCTGTTCGACCTCGACCTCCAGACTTCGTAATTTCTCTTTCATTTCAATATCATCCTGCACTCGCTGTTTTAACTCGTTTTTATAAGTGCTGACCTGTCCTTCGGAGACCCTGGCATTACTGACTAGTTTCTCGGCTTCACTACTCAGCGCACGGTACTGTTCCAGGAGCTCCTCCTTCTCTTGGTCCTGAAAAACGAAATATAATTGCTTTGGACAAACTGCATGCATATATTCATCCACGTACCTCACTTCTCATCATTTCGAAGAATCATTTTTGTAATACTTTGTCTGAAAGAAGGGGATGATTTTTAAATCTTCCTCTAATCATTTTGATGTAGGATTACAAGTGATGAAAAAAACAAGAGTTAAAGTTTGTTAATTAGTTTAAAAAAGCATTAAGGCAATTTCCGATCATTTGTTCATCAGAATTGATAAAGAGGCTTTTACCTTGAGTTATATTAAATATATTTTTTTTGTTACAGGTGGTCCACGATTTAATGATAGATTACCACACAACACCAGTAAGCTCTTGAGAAGGACAATCCTCGTAAGCTTTAAGATATTAAGCTTGGTAGCAGGGGATTCCAAAATGAAGAAATGTAAACCTTTGAATGCATCCTACGGAATTCTCGTCTAAGAAACATTTAAGTAAAACCATTTCCAATAATATTGAGGAGAGTCCCTCCAAACTGACGATAAATCTGTCAATATTAAGTATACGTCAAGAAAATACACTGTTTCTCAAAGGGCAACACATACGAGCGCCATGAGCACCGACCGTCAAAATAAATTTTGGTTTGTGTGGATGGAGCCATTCAATGGATAACATTCAAAAGGTTGCGGGTTCGAGTCCCGTATGGAGCTCAGAGTTCTTCTGAGTCCGAGGCGTTCCACAGTTTGATCAGCAAAAATTTCCTAAGACTTTAATAGTATCAAACTGCCAACTCAAAATGTAAATTTACGTCTAACTGAAGATTTACCGACATTTAACGCTTGCAGTCCAGCAAGTCATTGTCGACTGGCTCTCCCAGGTTTAAATACCGAAAGTAACCTTACTCTGGCATCTGAGTTCTAGTGGCTCAATAGTTATAGCGTTTGGCTAGCATTCAAAAGGTTACGGGTTAGAGTTCCGTCTGAAGCTCAGAGTTTTTCTGAGTCCATGGCGTTCCACAGTTTGACCAGCAAAAATTGTCTAAGGTAATATCTTCCAGGCATTCTCCCTGGAGTATAGAAAAGCTTCACGTCGAATGCTGTGAATCGCTATTGACTGCAGTCCATGTTAATAAGCCAAATGGTTAATAGCAATATAAAGGGACCCTAACAAAGGGACAAACTAGCAAAATTTTGACTCTTGTCTACTTATCGATTGTCTAGTTAGTCCACATGCTTCTGTGTTCCAGCATGACAATGATCGCAAGTTATGAAATAAACAGTACAGCCGTCTGATATCAATCATAAATTTAAAACTAAGTTAAACAGGCTATCAAAATATCGAAATGCAAACAATTCTAATGAAATTTTTATGTTCCTAAAAAGATGGTAATTAGTCAATGATCCAACAATATCCGGAAGGACTAATTAATATCGTGCCATAGATGTAGGCCTGAACTGGTGGTGAATTCCACGAGAATCTCAACTAACGTCGAGTTATATTAATACCGTTACAATTTTCCACTTGGAGTGAAACCACTGAAACCACAGTGGCTTCACTTCGACGAAGAGCTTTCGCTCGAAACGTCCGTTTAAGTATTCTTAAGTTCCGGCAGTTTCTCAAACCTTTTGATTATCTACATAGCCGTTCAATACTGCCGACGCAGGACTCTAATTTTTTTCTATCACTGTTTCTTCAGGCCTGTTTTGCAAAAATCTGTGATAGACCATTTTGTAATTTGAATAAGTTCATTAATCAAAACATTAACAGTACGTTTACATGACATTATTAAAGAGATTTCTATAAAATTATGAAAAGGCAATCAATTTTCTAAACCACTGATTAAACATAAGATGTGAGATTGTATAAGGAAGATGTTGACGAGTGCTTTCTAAAAACACACTACTGAACACAAATCTTTCATTATTACACGTGGCTTCCGCTCAGGCAGCACATACCACGAAACTGTGCCTTAGCTTGCCATATAAGTCTTGGTAGCTCAATGGTCATCAGAAGGTCAAGGGCTCGATTCTCATCCAGGGCTCAGAAATCGTTTGTCTGAGATTACGAGCTTGACGAAGGTTCGCTGGTCTTCTGATGTACACCAAGCTCCTGCATGAACAAGGTTTGTGTTCAGCATTGAATATTTTCAAGAATACCTACTTTTTTGTCCACCCCCTGTACACCAACCTACCTTCTGCGACAACAGTTCCTCAAATCGAGCGACTTGTGTTGTGTATTCCCTTATTTGTATTTTGAGATTATCTTGTTCCTGGAGGGCTTGTTCAAGTTCTTGATGAATGGCCTAAATTACGAAATGGCAGTGTGCTTACAGACAAAGAGATGTTTCTCAATTGAGTTCTAGCGGCTGTCTTAATTTTATGAGTATAGCTGTTTCTTGAAAAAATTAAAATCTCACAAGGTTTATCCCACATCATGGCATTTTATACTTTCCCAGGCAATTCCACTGCATGCTTCACAACTCTATGCAATGCTATACTTCCTTATATCATGCTTCGTAAATCTCAGCTAGGCTATGTCACTTCATATTATGCTTCGTGACAGCACGTCATGTTCCCTAATATTATGCTCCACAATTCTATCCCATGCTATTCCATGCCAATTGGTACTATGCTTCACGATGCAATATCATGCTATGCTACTGAATACCGCACAATGCTTGCCATGGCAGAGAGCTCTTTAGCTTTGACATTCATTTTAGATCGTGTGCAGTTACTTTGCCGAACTGTTTCTTTGAAATTTAACGATATTGAGATACCCGTCAAAGTAGAATGATTGCAAAGTAGAACAAGTGCATTGCACTCAGAGAGCGCATACCTCCGCCAACACCCACTAGTGAAACATTGAAACAGTGAGACATTTTCTAGTTTTTTCCATGACCTTGGCCTTTGATTAGTTTTCCATGACCTTTGACATTTGACCTAGATACCCCAAAATTAAATCAATTCTAAGTTGGACCATGACCGATGTTTTGACCAAGTTTGGTGATGATCCATCCAGCGATGTGGATGCTAGGTTGCCAACAAACATACAAACGCCGGTGAAAACATAACCTTAGATAAGATTGCAAAGTATGATGATTGCAAATAAAATGCTGATCGCAATGATTGAGAACCAACACATTAGGTGGCTTGAGTTAGTGAATGAACAATGGATAGTCAAGACAAATAAAATCGAGATAGACTTGACCCATAACTGTTCAGACCAGGTACTACTTTTGAACTTTGCCCTGACTACCCATGACGCTGTTTGAATGAAGGTGATATTTCGAGTTTGTTTCAAACTCATTGTCAAACCTATACTCCATGCAGGTTTGACAATGAGTTTGAAATAGACTCGAAATATATATCACCTTCATTCAACTTTTGTCTGAGTATAGATTTGACAATGAATTTGAAATAAACTCAAAATAGCAACTTCATTCGAGTGTTGTCTTCGTGTAGGTTTGACAACGAGTTTGAAGAAACAAACTCAAAATAGCACCTTCATTCAACTTTTGTGTTAGTATAGGTTTGACAATGAGTTTGAAATAAACTCGAAATATCACCTTTACTCAACTTTTGTCTGAGTATAGATTTGACAATGAGTTTGAAATAAACTCGAAATATCACCTTCATTCAACTTTCGTCTTGTTGTTCAACTCAAATCTTGAGTTTACAAGATAACTTTTTTCCGAAGTTTTATATTTTTACTTTTTAAAATTGTCGGCTGGCAATGGAACTTATAAGTCGCATTAACGACTAATCTACCTCAGCCATGCATCTCCACTAATGCTAGCCGAACTTACGTCAAACCAAGTCGTATTAGTTCTACTACGACCAGCTTTCACGTAGTATTAATGCAAATGAATGTTGACCAAGTATATCAGTTGTAATGGGACGCATAACTATAAAAGAAATTTTGGCAAACATGATGGTATTACAAAGGAATACCATAAAGAAAAGCGAATAAGGCATTAAACTTCCCTTCTTCGGCCCTCGGGAATGTTACCAAATGACTCTCATTGATCGGGAGGTTCAACAGCAAACTCACCTCTTTTTATATTACATAAGTATGCCATCTTACATAAAAATAACAGTCCGTTCACGTTCTTTGTGTTCTCCCGATTTCCCAAGTTCATGCACAACTCGATTGAGCTTAAGGAAGCATGAATCTCCCCTTAAATGTAAGCCTTTATTTCCACGCTTCTTCACATCAATGTGGTATTTAAGAAAAAGGTATTCAACGTCTACCGTATCGATTATTATCTTTCTCCATATAGAAACAACACTGCATGTGTGGAGGGCGGGAGTTCAGTACAACCAGTTCGATCATAGTTAGATGAAGTGGGAAATTTTTAACTTCTTTGTTCAAAAATTCAGTGAGTGAATGTAGTCTTTCCGCTTCCCTTACCTGGTTCTCAGCTGTCATCGTCACAAGGTCCTCTTGCACTCGCTTGTTTTCCCGCACGATGGCATCACGAATTCGAGTTGTTTCACCAAGATCATCCTCCTTTCTCTCGAGGTCACGTTTCAACGTCTTTATTTCTCTTTGTTTCTGGTTAACGTCTCCAAGGGCGTGCCTGTAAGGTCACATATACAGTATTAGCTCTCTCGAAAATATTTATTGCAAACGTACTGTTAAACTCACTTCACACTCCGATCTACCTGTACCAGGAAGCTTTAGATTTGACTGCTCGTACGAATGCGACTACGAGATTACTCATGTTAACCCTTTACCGGGCACTGTTGCCAAATTGCAACATATTAATTTTCCTCTGGCTAACGCCAGACGATTTTACTCGTTAAGGGGAGACCTCCTGAAAACTTGTCCGATAAAGGGTTGAACTCGAAGTTGCAGCTTGTTTGACAACTCGTACTCAAATGGAAGGCGACGAGTTTTTCACGTCAGTACGAGATGGCGTAACCATACAATTACGAATCTCGTAGTCATACTCGTAGTCAATCTAAACCTCCCTTATTAACTTATTTACGGCAGCTAAAAGTTCTCTCTTGAAGTTGAAAAAATGACCGAGGTTACGCTTAAGGGAATGTAAAAATTCTAAAACAATAAAGTTCACAGATATGATTAATACCAAATTAGTTTGGATAACCACAGATGAAACTTGATCAGAACTGTCTAATTTGTGTTCGGGGTATAATAGGGATTAGGAGTTTAATCAAGCTAGTACGGCGAGGGCATTTAACAAAGTAGAATAATCTTAAGCAATTTAATGAAACCACATATCATTAACGCTTTAATAGATTGTGAATGTAGTTTTTAAGGCTCTGTTTAGTTTGTTAACATTCAAAGTTAAACGACCGAAAACGCTCTACCTACTGCGTGCTAACGTAGTCGTGAAACTGTGAAAGAGTTCCGAATAATGTACTGCGTAGTGCTATGACGGCGTTGAAAATACTCTTGGGACAACAAATTATTCTATTTCCGAATCATCCTCAGGGTAATATGAAACAATAAATTCACAATTACCTTACACTACTGAAGTCAACTGAAAAAGTTGACTCGAGTGAGAGTTGAACTCGCACCTTCGGGATACTGGTCTGCCGCTCTACCTGATAAGCTATCGAATCTATAGGGATTGGAGACGAATTATCCAAATTACGTGCACGAGATATGCTAGCGACAATTTAACGTTATCTATGAGGATGGATGTGTTGTGTTTCAATAGCGAAGCGCGCGAATGATGTCAAAGTGTCTAATTTGCAATGTTTGTCAGAGTTTTCTCGCTAATTCTGTCTTCCAAACAATAGAAAACAGTTCGTTTGGGAATTCTTTGTTGTCAATTTCAGTTTGTTTGTCAGAGTTTCAAGTCTAAAAATAGTATTGGCGCGCAGCGCTATTCTATTTCAGAATCATCCTCAGGGTAATAAGGTAGGATAATTGTGAATTTATCGTAAGAAACTATTCATTGAACGAAAAACTTCATTGTACGAAGACGTTGCTGTAGACGTCGCCGTAGCGTTTGCTTAAACTTCCTGATACCTACGTACAACTGGGGCACATTATTGAAGGTCCAAAACTTTCGGAATTCTAAGAATGGACAATTCCAGCAATCACAATGCATTATGATGATGTGCAATGTAGGGGTAGCCTGAAGCATAATTTTAAAATATAATAATCCAAGAAACGGTTTGCACGATAAAAATGTCTTTAATGTTTTTACTGACACGGTCACATAAGAAGCTCTTTTTCTCGTATATATCTATTCCTATTTTCTTATGAACCGAATTTTTTCGCAGATATAAATTGACGCAATATTACTTACTGCAGCTTTGCTTCTAAGTCGTCTAAATTAAGTTTCAATTCATTTTCACTCTTATCCTGAAAAGAGAAAATTGTCATGTCTTTACTTGTCCTGGCTGCAACAAAACATATGTAAGGTAAAACCGACTGTTGTCCTCACAAAAAATGTTCCTTTCTGAACATTCTAGTCAACATAAACACCAGTACGGTTGCATATCTTGACTTTTCAAGATGACATTATTCTTCGGAATATGTTTCATTTCATGTCTTTATATATGCCAGATGATAATTTTATTTCACTGTATCCAGTACAATGAGCTTACAGCTTTCGTTGCTGTGAGAAGACCGCAAGGACTACCTATGTAAATACTTGTAGTCCTGGTGAATGGTTAACAACATTCATTGAGGCAGACATGGTTTTACGTTACTCTGGCTTAAAAAGTTTTGAACGTAGCTTACAAAACAACCGTTCATGATCCAACGTTCCCACACTCTTGTCTGGTGTCTTCATCAGGGGTGATTGATCTGAACATGAGGTACCATGGTAACGTGGGTTGGTGGTAGTAATTTTGGAATTTTTCCGCGCAATCTTATGGTTAGTTAGACATACGTGCTCCGAGAAAGCAGAATTTCTTTTTTTGAGAAAACTACATTTTGGTGTTCTTTTAAGCGCGTTCCAAACTGACGATTAGTCACGCAAGTGTACTCCTGATCACAGTCGTAACACAGAATGGAATAAATCACATCTTTTCTCTGGGGCTTTGCAACACGATCCTAAAGCCAAGAATGGCTTTTGGGCAATTTTTACATTGAAACTACCAAACATTCTTTTAACAGGTTCTGTAATTCCTTGAATATACGGAACAATTGCAAAACCCACCATCGAATGTTCATTCGGCTGACTACGTTAGCAATTTGTTTACATTCATTGAGGCGTTTACTTGATTGTAATACCATGATCACCTCGAATTCTTTCGTTCTCCGAGGGCGGTTTAACTCCTTCACTGCCGCATCTCTCGCCCTGACAAGTAAAATCGTCTGGCGTGTGCCAGAGTAAAAGAATAAACGTCCTCCGTAGCAGGGCAGGAACTAAGGAGACAGTTTTAAACCTTGTGTTTCCCTCAGTGTTCATGCAATGGTGAAATACTTCCTAAATCTACTAAATTTACCTCGTGACTAACATATTCATGAAGTAAATTCAGTAGAAGATACAGGATTCTTTTGTCTAGTAAATTTCCCTCATTAACATGTATGAGAGTAAATTAGAGGACAAAGGATCTTAAGCTTTGCCGCACAGGCCTTGAAATGCAATCAAAGGCATCTACCCTTGACCTCTCTTTACACTCGATAAATTAACTTTCTCAAAAAAAATTGCTTGAACTTATATTATCCCTCTGTCCGCCATCCATGTGAAATCACTTTTCATTTCGCGCATGCGCGGTTCACAACACCGTAATGACGTTATGTTAGCAACCTTTTTTAACATTGTCATATTGTCTAGGATTTCACTCCGACATTAACGTTTATAACTTAACTGTTTTGATACTGAACCAACCTCAAACGGTACAGCATTTATGATATGTCTGGTCGTGGACATTCACTTAACATTATTTGTGTGTTTCTCGCCGATCATAGTATTACAAAGTGAAAGCATGGCATTTCGTTGGATCAGTGATTAAATGCCCCTCAAGCCTTGGGAATTTTAGCAAAAGGATCTCGAGCTTCGCCCTTTGGACTTATACTAAACGTCCGAAGGCTTTCGGGTACATGAAGTCACTAATCAGCCGAAATGCCATGTTATTACTTATAATAAGAAAACTCTCCCTAATGGATAGCTTCGTCAACTTTTACTTTCACACGTTCATGCGAAAAGCGTTCGTAAGATGCAAAATCGTCGTTTCTTCAGTCAGTTTTGTTGGGATATAAACAACCAGCAAGTATCTTATAATGCAATATTACCGATCCTCGTTCTTCGATTCACAAAAGCGCACGAAAACTACTTGGCTCGAAGCAGTACATGTGGTGTAACCATGTACACAGTCAATGCATTGTTACAACATCATAAAGTCACTTCAAGTTCTCAAAAGAACATAATTACTGATCCAGTTTGTTAAGTTCACTTAAGACCATGTAATGAGTGCTTTCAAGACATTGTAGGTCATTCGTACTCATGAACCAACTCATAAGTGCACTTAAAAAGGGATTAAGGAAAAATTGGAAGCGGACTCGGATGGTAGGGAAAAGATTGTAAACGAATATTGATACAAAATACAGAATATTCCGGAAAAACGTCATCCTGAAAACTCATGATTCGTGTCAATAACAATAGAATGATTTTTTTTTGTCTGTATAATGATGATTATGTAATAAAGTATATTTGCTGCTCTCGTCTTGAAATAAGTATTGAGTTTTGGTGACACTGTTTTTCGGAATATATTTTAATGTATACTTTTTGGACTTGACGGCTGTTTGGGACTTCTGAGTTTTGGCTTGTAATAAAGGTGAGGCATATGAGCCGGCAAGCCCCACATGGACTTCGCAGGACGCAAGTCATACAATCAACACGAGCCAGTACTCGGTTGTACGCTTTGCTCTACCATTTGAAGCCGTGTAGCTCAGTGGTTGGAGCATGTCATCGGCAATCGATTCCCGTCAGGGGTTCCGAGAAAACTCGTTGGTGTTAGTGCACTGTAGTTATTTCCTATGCGGACTTGTTATTCATATTACAAAGGCAAATCACATTTGTAATTCAAATGTAGCTTTGTAGATATATAAGTCGCGCCATATATAGATAGATAGATAGATAGATAGATAGATAGATAGACAGACAGACAGACAGACAGACAGACAGATAGATAGATAGA
>JBAHVQ010000323.1:1232562-1253640 GCA_036872915.1 Nanipora kamurai | reverse complement strand
GAGCCCTCATGGTCTAGTGGTAAGACAATCGTACCGGCAATCGGGAGACGCGAGTTCGATTCCCGTTGGGGAACTCATAACTTTTCTGAGCTTTCATAAAGCTTGAAGAACGAGCCTTTCGTTGTTAAGATGAAAGTGATGACGACGATATACCCACAGACCCCCCCCCGATACCACGCGTCGACGTACCAGCGGCATTAGTCCTTCCCCCATCCAATGCCACTCCAACATCATCTAAAGATCCTTCGCCAGAATAGCCCCTACATCCTCTTCTCATAATGCCCATGACTTGCCTGGAAGCAATGACAACCGACCCCAACGTGAACGCCGTCCACCTACTTATTTGTGACACTTAGAACACCCCAGTCCCGCTGTTGTTATTAAAGTTATATTTCCAGTCATCCAAGTTAAACTCTGTAGAAATTACAGAAAAAGAGAAAGACACCACGCCACACTTGGCGTAAATGTTGACGTTATTAGGTAACCACACCTATATTCAGTTGGACACACCTCTCTGGTTTCCGGCGCCCTTTTTTCCGTGTTAGACATTGTCAATGGCTCTCAGACCATAATAAAAGTAGTTGTAGTGTATCGTTATCTCGAGTGATTCCTTCTTTACTGGCACAGCGTTCTTTTCAAAAACATTTCTCTTTTGTGTGGAACCATTGCGGCTATATACTGTACCCTGTTCCAGATAGACCATGGTCTGCCCTCTGAATTTATCATTACGCGTCTGTAGATTGAGCTATATATAATAACAACAAGAAACTTGCCTGCCTACTTTCCTTGAAACATACAATCGCTGGTCTTGAAACAAACGAATTCGAATAAAAATATCTGGATAACTGACTGGGAGCCACTATCTGACCAACAAATTGAAGTCCTTCGTTTTGGCCTTTGACGTGTCCTGACAACTCGACCAATCCAGTTAGAGATGTTAAGTGTTGTTGAAGATGTTTCTGAATCAGTTTAGCCGCCTTGATAAATTCAAAGATTGACACTTCACTAAAGATAAAGTTAAGACTTCTTTACATTGATAACTAAAAGAATTGATTCTTTACGTTTTTCAAAGGATTGATTTTTTGCGTTGCTTTACTTGTAATTACATAGACTTAGACTTAAAATAGTTTTATTTATATGAATGCGCATTTTGCCATTTTGAAACCTGACAAATGAAGAGGTATAGTATATAGTCATCATGAAACATCCGACCATCTACATTTTATCTGCTAACTCGTTGTATGAAATTAATGAAAACCTTCATAAGTTTAAGAAAGTTTCACTTAATCACACTTCCACTGGACTATCTTCTTTACGGAATCTTTTCCTCTTCTCAAACACGGTAAGATATCGTAAAGTCAATTTACGTCCATCCGACCTAAAGCTGATCATTTTGGATGAACTCAGGACTATCCCAAAACCCACAAACGTTTTTAAAACATGCCAAACTTTCGACTTATCATTGATACGACTTTCACGAATGTTTCATTGAATAAAACAGTCAACGTCACATTGAAACGAATTCTTGACAGTAAAATTATACAAACCACTTTGAGAAAACATATTTTAAAAACTTACTTAGATTATTAACTATTCCAAGGGATCATCATTAAGCTAAACAGTCGCGAACATAATCCGTACAAAATTTCAGAAACTTCTTGCTTCCGACTTCGTAAAATCAGGAATTATAAAATTTTACTGCCGCTATGTTGACGACATATTAGTACTGATGAAACTTGGTGACATCCCACTTGTATTATGCAAATTTAACAGCTGTCACGAGTATTTGAAATTTACTTTGGATTCTTTCCCTAACAATGACGTGCCCTGTCTCCATTTAAAGATGTCGGAAGATGGCATTGACGTCAACCGTAAAGACGCTCATGTTGGACAGTATACTTTCACTTTTAAAGTTTAGAACCATTTTCACAAAAAACAGCATGGGTAACTCTTTGATTTTTTGTGCCATTAAAATTTGTCTCCGAATTACTCAAATAACCAATAATATCCTATAAGGTGCATAAGCGACATATCGAGACTTGCAGACTGGCAGTACATATGTCTACCATCTATACGAACTAGTACATAACTGTAACCTTTGCTCACCATCTGAGTCTATGTAGCTCAATGGTTAGAGCATCTCACCGGTGATCAGAAGGTTATGGGTTCGATTCCCGTCAGGGGCTCAGAAAGTTTTTCTGAGTAGACTAGTTTGAGCATGCGTATAACAAACATCACATAACAACCAAGCTACCACATTTTCATATAAGCTTTATATTTGATAGAAGCAGACATACTAGTCCTTAACACAGTAGCGCAGCCACGATTTCCGATAAAAATCTCCAATGGGCAATCTGGCCAGCAACCTCGATCTCAGGCTCTCTCCCTTTTCCTCCCATGTCGTCGAGAGAGAGCCCTCGGTTGCAACTGATCACCTGATCACCTTGCTTCACCAATATCGCAGGGAGGGTGGGTTTCCGAAGCTGTTTTGTCAAAGCGAACAAAATTACTTGCATTTATTTAGACAGCGTTGGCAAGCGGCGACTCGACAGCACTTCAACCTCTTACCCTGGCACATGCTAGATTTTGTCACAGCTATTATTTTAAACTTTGCCTCCCCTCTCCCACAACCGTTTTTATAACCACCCAGAATTTGGGTAGTCAGGTGACCAGCTGCAACAAGAGTCTCTCTCCCGACGACAAGGGAGGAGAAGAAAGAAAACCCTGGGACCGAGTTTGTCTGGCCAGCGGGCCCCTAGATGACCTTCGAATACCCCATCGCCCACTATCATCTACGTACAATCCAATAGTGCACTTCGTACTGACAAAAAATTATTCTCACAGCTTCCACCCGTCTCCTGAATGCAAATTCACGACCAATTATCGCTGTGCGGGAAGGCCAACTGATCCTTTTGACCATCCTCGCCATGCTACTGGATCAATAGTAACCAAGTGTTACAAAAGAAAAACAATTACTCATTGCAGTAAATTCCACTCCTGAAATTAGAAAATCCCTGTTTCATACAATAAAGCCTATTCAAGACAACAGAAACTTGCCTCACTGAATACTCAGTCTAGTTGAACAAAACAAAGACGTGGTGGTTTTGTAATTTTGGTAGAATAAAAAGAAGGCTAGCATAGGTGTTCATAGCAGGTATGCATACTGGCAAACATGCATAATTAACCTTCAGTTGTTCCTGTAATGCATCAATTTCGTTGGTAGCTCTCCTCAAATCTGCGATAGCTTCATCCCTCTCGGCTTCTACGCGCGATAAAACAGTAGAAATGGTACGTGACGGGGAAGGAGAACGAGATCTGGTCAATTGACGACGTAATCTCTGAATCTCTTCCGTTGCCTAAAAAAGTAATAATAACTGGATGAGTAGGAAGCTAGCTGAGAGACAACGTGGATCCGATCGACAAAAATCCAACATATTGACCCGATGGGCCACTTGATTGACCGATTAACTTTTCCCTGTCCAAGGACTTTCCCCTAGACGAGTAAAATCGTCTGGCGTTAGCCAGAATTAAATACTGAAGTTTCCATAGGTCACTGAGGACCTATAGGGACAGGAAGGAGTTAAATACCCATATTGGTAATCTGTGGTGAAAAGAAGATACAATGAGCGCAGTTGTCATAAAATGTGTTTGTAGGACGAGCCTTATTACAAAAAGTCAACGGTCCAATCCAGTAATCAATTTACTTTGAAAATTATGAATTTAGAGCGTATAAATAGTGACATCTGCAAGATAAGAACAAATGTAATTGATAAAAAGAAAAAGATTTCACCTAAACTTGGGAAATGACAAAGGGGTCAAACTAAGTAACGAAGTCAAATTCGACAGCGCGAATCTGCCTTATAAACAAGTTTATGTTTTTCATGACAAACTTAATTTAAAAACACAAGTAGAGCAGCAAACACGCCACTTACTGGTAGAGGCGATAACTGCTGTTTCAATTGGCTGATTAGCCTAAATGTTGACCATTTTCGGCTATAGCCGATTAATCTCCCGTTATCGACTAATCCTCATTGAGGAAGGTAACAAACACAGCAAAGGCAAGAAAGCAGTTTACATAAACCAACGATGGCGTTGTTTCGTGCGTTTCTAGATTAAGTGTTGCATGTCTTTGAGAAGTGATGTTCTTAAAGAGATAACGCTACAACTTTACTTGTTTTAATAAGCGTATAAACTAGAATTCACTTCAGCCGGTGAAATAACCAACATGCTGAGGTTTAAGAATCTCATATATTGTTCACATAGCGGCTGATGTTCGTTATTTGAATTAACCGTCAACAAATGCATTACCCGAACTAGTTCCCCGGAGAAGACGCATAACTTTGTTTTGATTAAACATGAAAAAGCTTGTGCTTCACCCGACTATACCAAACTTATATATTGTTCAAAAGTTTAATAACTGACTTCTAAAAAATTTTACAGACGACATAGCAAAGTTCGTGAAACTCGTGTCCTCAGAAGGTGATCAAACCTGGAACTTTCTGATGACCGGTAAGGACACCCTAACCACTGAGCTCAGCCCTACCAAGGCTAAGTTGGTGATCCAAGATGAAGTTTCGTCATATGTGCTGCCCACGCGCAAGCAAGTTTACCTTGATAAGAATGACTTGAATGTTCAACACAGATTAATGTGCACGTAGGGGCTTGGGATTATTTCAGACGAAATGTGAATGAAGCTAGCAAATAACCTTATATCTTAGAAAGACAGAAGGCAGGTCAAGGTAGAAGTTAATAATCGTACGACAAATTCAATTCTGACCGGAATGTACAAGATATCTTGAAGATGAAAGTTTGCATTGAACGGTTAAAATAAGATTTAAAAAATAAAATTATGCCGAATATTGTCCGATGACCGGCTGTAATTTTCAGGTTTGTGAACATTCGTCAAGCTCATATCCTCGGAAAAACGATTTACTGAGACCGAGACGGGTAACGAACCGGTAACTTTCAAATGACCGGTGAGATGCTTTGTCCTATTCTTCGACGACACGAGTTTGACTTAGGTTCACATATCGTTTGCTACAACACCAAGCTCCCGCATCAACGTTTATCTGTGTTTAAGATTTAGGTTGAAGACTTAAATAACATATTTTGGTTTGCATGAACGCAAAATATATTCCCGCTCTAGTTTCTGGACTTCCGTCATGTATTCAAAAGGGTTACATCCGAAATACAATTGGTTTACCTACCGGATGATCTGTAAAGAAGAAGGTGCACTGGGATTAGTCGTCAAATAGAAATCCATTTCCAATTTAAGTTAGTTAATATCTTATGAACTATGCCAGATTCTGTTCTTAAATTCGTAATGGAAATACCTTTCACTTTATTAAATACTGACACAAAGTTTCAAAAGTTTCACAAAAGACATACGGAATGTTACAATTGAATAAGACGTGGAACTGTTAAAGTTACCTGTTCATAAAGTAACTGCACACTGTCACGATCAGTCACGACATTTTTAACATTTTCTTGTATCTGCAAAACAAAATTAAAACTTTGGACTAAAAAACTAACATAACCATCGCCCTCGCAATTAAAATAATAAGTAGAATTGATAAAAAAAAGCCTCAAAAGAGGATGGTTTCCGGGAAATTGCCTATACATACGTCTGCTAAGTGTCTTTCAAACTTTTCTAATAGAGTTTGGAGTTCGTCTCTTTCTCTTCTCAACCGGGCAACTTCGCTGGTGCTGCTCATTGCCTGTTGAATAAAAGAACTGCTGGATTAGTATTCAACTACAAAACGAAACATTGAGTAAGCGAGGTTTCCGTGAGCATTTTCAGGATGAAAGGCATTATCCCGAGGGACTTTGACGTCGTAACGTGTCACCCCATACCTCCAGACTTCTCGCCGTTTGAAATTTCGTGAAGAACTATATGACTCATGATTGCAACATATTTATAATTCAGTTTCTTTAATAAAAGGCTAAAAAGGTTGGTGTACAGTTAAAACAAACAGAACGCAGGGCTGGATATAACAGCCGATCACCGATCAATGATCGGCAAGAAATATATTTGACCATTGTCTCAAAAACATGCTTACCTGTACAGTTAAAAGACAAATAAAACACATTCAAAAACACGCAAAAAGTTTTTCTTTAGTTGATACGACAGGAAACGGCACGAATACTTTTCTCACTAATATCATTAACTATAAAACAAATTTGCATGATGTACTGTAGTCTTCCACAGTCTGTAATCCGAATCGCTGACCACGAACGTTTTTGTTTTGCCACTGGCTGAAGGTGAGTGGGATTTTTGTATAAATTTTAGCTCTTAATTGATAAATTCTGCTCGTACAGAAACCACAAAATCTTTTGTAATGTCGTAGGAGATTTAAACTATAATCTGTAACAAGGTTGAACTTCCAGATGTGTATTTACTAGAAACTTTCGATTTTTTATCACGGTTCGGGTTGTTTCTCTGTACTAGTTAAGTCAGGAAAACGTTCCAGATCGGCCAGATTTTCGTTTGATCGGTAGAAAAGCACGACTGCCGATCACCATGATCGAGTACCTTGGGAAAGTTATTTCCAGCACTGAGAACGTTTTCGACATAGGTCATCTTCAGGATTAAAACATAATGACTTTTTAGTGCAAAACGTTTGATTTGTTCTAAATACACAAAGATTTTATATAGCCTTTTATTTCAGAAATATAACTCACAGTGAACAAGTACTATTTACAATATGAGCGGTGGTGTTGTATCGGATGTACAAGCACGAGCCGATGGCGAGTGATTGTATCTCTGATATAACTCCGACGCGAATATTGTAAAGTACTTATAATATCAATACAGATGAACATTCACGTTAATTAAAATAGTGAAGATACAAATGGTTTTCGGTGGGAAAACCGAGGGAAAAAAGTTTATGTAAATCTAAATAATTTTGTAGCACATTTACCACTACTGATTAGACATTCATCTCTTTTGCGTTTTCATCATGAATTATTAATGAGTATTACAACAACATTTACAGTTAAAATAGTAATGGGAACATCAAAAGCAGCCTGCTTTTTGCTTAAGCGACTGTCTTTGTTTAGATCTTTAAAATCGCCAAAGTAAGGCAGGAAAAATTTTTCACATATATATTTTCAAACTACATCCACATGCAAACCTTCAAATAATTTTGAAACATCTATCAAAGAATCCACCCAAAAGAAATCTCAAATACCCTCATTCTTGTGTCTTCAAGGTTATTTCAAATATTCAACTCATTAGTACTGGTAGGCTAAGAGAAAACATAAAATCCTGACCTTTTCTTTGGTAGGTGGCGATCTTCCATGGTCCTTTTTGCTTCTTAATACATCATATTCGTTCTTGTAGTAGTCTCTTTCTTCCTCCATAATTCGTAACAAACTTTGCCACCGAGCATCAGACTAAAGAATTGCAAAAGAAATTACAATATTTTATTATTCAACCTTGTTTAGATGGACATCCATAGACATGCAACTGTGCAGCGATGTTTGGGTAATAGGTTAGTTGAACTCTAAATATACTGGTTTAACTGGTTGAGGTCCACGTAAATCGTTGAAACGGCGAAAACAATCTGGCCAAACTCTGCGTCACTGTTCGTTGCGCACTGCCAAACCGCGATAACAAATGCGTGAGAGCACAGTCCATCGAAGGACATGGTCCGGAAAAGCTTTGTTCTATCTTTCTGTTCGCTTTTATGCAGAATCACCGTGCACAACACAACAGATGTTTGGAATAATTAAGTAACGAAAAAATAGAAACGCTTGGGTTCAGTCTGTTAACCGTGCCGTTTGAATGTTAATTGTCATGAAATAAAACCTTTGTGCACGGCAAAGGTCTTTCCAACAGACGTCGTACCTTCTTTAGCTTTCTTTGTTAGGCGCTTTGACGTAAGCTGAGTTTCCAGACCACGTTTTGATTGATTATGGTACCATGAAGTATTTTTCCATTACAGATATTATGTAGTTTATACAAAGACTTGTTATCTCAGGAAGTTTCCCCAAGAACTGGGTTAAATTAATAACGATGCTATCTTCCTTAGAAGACCAATATATGAAAATTAACCTTTAAAGTGTTAACAAAAAAAACACAACTTGAGGAAAAAGAAGTTTGCTGCGGCACCTGTCTCCCTAATAGCAAAAGTGAAAAGATGATGCAAAAAGCAAGTTTTTCAAAAGATATTCTTTCTAAATTTTTGCGGTCTAGATCAATTGAAAAAGTCGCGAAAAAAAGCATAAAAATCTTGCCATATTGAGTTACAGATTATTGCGTACTAACGAACTGTAACCACATAACACACGTGAGAAAGCGCTTCACTCCGACGACGACCCGCGTTACACTCCGACGAAGGGCTATCGCCCGAAACGACAATTTCTCTAAATTTAAGTTCCGGCATTTTCCCAACCCTTTTGTTTATATTTAATATATGTGTCTTGTATCCTACTTAGACCTGTTATTTCTTTTACAGGTGGTCATTCTTCTGGTTTTGCAAAGTTGCTTATGCTTCCCCTATCCCATCTTAAGCTGGTTTATTTTCGGTTACTGATCCATTTTTTTTTCATAAAAAGATTTATTTCGTCTAAATCTCAACATGGAAATGAATCAGTGGGATAATGTCGTTGTGGCCCGTGGAATTAACACAGCAAAACAAGATGTCTTAGGAACTTCCTAAGAATGTTAGCGACTGACTTCCGCTCCCGTTCAAATCATTTGTCAGCGTTTCGATTCGTTTTTGTGTGGTTTGGTTGAATTTTGTCCGGTTCGGTGTGCTTGCAAACACTTGGCATTTATTGTTCGGTACTAGTCATATTTGTTGGTGCATCGTGTTTTTTCGTTGTTGTTCGGTGTATTTTACGTCAATTTGATATTTTGATATTGTTTCTCGGTGTAAAAATGAGACGTTGCGTAGGCAGCATAAAACAGCACAATAAATTGAAAGGTTGGTAGGCTGCCAAATTTATGATAAAGAATTCTAACGTTTCGAGCTATGGCCCTTCGTCAGAGAGTGAAACGAGTTCTAAAAGAAGGGATGGCAACTAGACTAAGTTTTATACTAAAAGGAAACATGGGACAAAATGTATCAATGAAATGTGAGTGATCCACATTTCGTTGATTTGCCGTTGATTTCTCACATTTTATTGGTTAATTTTTGTCACATGTTTCCTTTTAGTATAAAACGTAGTCTGGTTCCCGTTCCTCCTTTAGAACTCGTTTCACTCTCTGACGAAGGGCCATAGCTCGAAGCGTTAGAATTTTTCATCATAAATTCGTCAGTCTACCAACCTTTCAACTTTTTGTGCTGTTTCTCGGTGTATTCGCGAAGGTTTGGATACAATTTCGAGTTTTTCAACCGAAAGCGCGCGAATTCCTACATCCAGCTTCGACAATTACATCATCTAAAGTGGATTAATTCCTGGAGGGCTTGCCAATAACTTACTACGGTTAGACCTTTGTGAGCAAGTTTCAACCATTGTCTCAAAACTAAGATAATAAATTTATTCGGAAAGATTTAAATTTTTCTTACATTCATAATTTTAACCGTTACGGAACGCCATATCAAACTCTTACATTAACCATGATCGTGTATAAGAAGAGACAGACGTGTTTACTGTAGTAAGAGTTTTTACCCCAAAAGTCAGACCTTCTTTTTCTCTTTATTCGACTGTTTTATTTCACTTGTTTTTATTTCGTGGCAAATAACGCCACTTTTGCATCATATAGTCCTGTCAGTCATGTCAGTGATTGAAAAAATATACGTTCAAATTTCACCGACCTTTCCTTTCCTCTTCTTTGGACTGTGATTTGCTGAGTCAACGAGCTTTTTCTTGACCATGTCCTGAAGAGATGCACATTCGTCCTTATAGTAATCCCTCTCTTTTTCGAGCGTTTTCACAATTCCATCTAACCTCGAAGGAGACTAAAGAAAATACAAATATCAGGTGTCATTTTTAACGAAAAGTTTGCAATAGGATAAGATGAATCCTGTACTGTATTCTCTAGTGTTTCCTGAAGACAAAAATCATTTTCTGAGCCACCCCGAGCTCTAAATTCAGCTTCTCACAAGGATGAATTATTCAATCACTTTAATACTTTCTAGTGTAAATGTTTACCGGCTATGCGCAGAAGAAACTCGACTATTTACAAACTCGGCGAAAATTTTCAGCCCGATCTGTCGTAGCGAACGAACATTTTGCCAAGAGGATAAAATGCCATAAGCCGGGACGATTTTTAGTGAAGAGTTTTAAGGAGGCTCGCGACAGTTTCCATAAAAGTAGGAGAATGCAAATTTTACACTAAAAATATATGGGGGAGGAGTGAAACAGTGCAATCTGTACAAAGAAATTTCTGGCTTCAAATACTATTACTTGGAAACAGATTCCAGCAGTTGCTACAGCAACAAGACAAATACCTTTTCTTTTGCATTCTTTTTCGGCGATTTTCTTGTTCTGAGTTTCTCGATATCCGAAATCAAGTCACGTTCTGATGCAAGAAATAGAGAAAAAAAATCAATTATTTTGGCCTGATTAGACATCTATTCTCCTAATTTTTAGAGTAGTCGTTTCACACTCATAACCAAAAGCGGTTACACGTCGAATGTTCCTTTTCAACAGGAATTATAATTACAGGGATATAGAACTAGCTAAACGTCCGTGAATAATCACCACTACCCTTTTCATGTAACTTTTCATTACAAAAATTTAGTTTTGGCAACAAAATAAAAAGGTATCCTAATAGCTAAACATAAATTTGGTTCATTTGGGAGCTTGATATATCTACCAGACGACTACCGAACGTTCGTCAAGCTCGTTATCTGAGAAAAACACCTTCTGGGCCCCAGATCTGGGAATCGAACCCGCAACCTTCTGATGTCCGTTATCTCAGAAACACGATTTCTGAGATAACGTGCTTGACGAACTTTTGCTAGTCGTCTGAAAATAAAAATGGCTGGCTTTTTCTGTTATAAAAAGGTAACAAGATAATTTCCAGTAACGGTTCTATTTTAAACAAGATGAACTCTATTCGTCATCTTCCGTCAGTGTTTCAGACGTAAAGCTTTTTATATATGACTATTTTATACAGTTAAATTTTTCAAGTGATAGTATAAATATAATAAACCAAAATAATACAATAATCTATTTATTAATGACGGTATCGATCATTGTATAGTCAATATAACTGTTAATCAAGACTTATCTGCCCCACAATAACTTAAAATTTGAATATAAAATAAATTACAGAAACGACTATTCAAAAAATGGGATGTCAAGCTCACAACAGCGCATCACTTACAATAAAACGTCTATGCTGATTTACTACATACAGATTGTCCCAACTGATTCTTAAATTTCGGAAGCCCAGCGAGTATTTATGTTGATCCTAAACTTCTATAGCAACGCGAATGTCTGCGAAAGTATTACATCGAACGTAATAATAGTTCCGTTATGTTTAAGTATATTATTCTACTTAAATATTTTTGGAGTCGTGGTGTACTGTAATTTTACCGTACGTTCTTAGAACTTGAAACCAGTAGCTTGGCTGTTGCGGTATATCGATATAGTCAATAAATATCGAAAATTCAAAAATATCGATATTCGATTTTTCGTATACCGAAAATATCGAAAAATACCGAAAATACCGAAATATCGAAAAAATATCGTAAGTTTTATAGAATTGTTTTCCGGTGACTTCTTCTCTGACATTGAAGAACATGAAGGCGCTGATGACGGTGACAGTCTAACTACGTCCGAGTTCGGTGCAGTCAAAGAGACCCTTTTAAAAGACGCAGTTTTTCTCAAGATGCCCGAACCTGACGGGACCACAGGCGAGCAAAGTGACCACCTGCCACCGCCAACTAAGAAAGCTAAGAAGACTCTTGGCTCTCTCACAAGTATGAGAAAAATCGAACCGTCGCCGTCGCCAGCCCAGTCACCACGAGATCGCGTGGCAAGCGAAATTGACGGATACTTAAAGTTTCCAACAATTGATGGAGATGATGATCCACTTCAGTGGTGGAAGTTCCATCAAAAAGATTTTCCTCTCCTGTCGCAATATGCCCGACGATACCTGGCAATTCCAGCAAGTAGTGCTCCAACTGAGAGACTTTTCAGCAAAGCGGGACAAGTAGTAACGGCTAAGCGAGTACAGCTGAACCCAAATAAGGCGAACATGTTAGTGTTCCTCGCAGAAAATTTGTAAATACTAAATATTCGTATGAATTGCAAAACCAATAGCTTGTAAATACTAACTTTACTAAGTAAATCTTTGCTAACATTAATTATACCTTTTTAACATTCATAGTAAATAAACCTTTTGATATTCGATTAGTTTTGAAGGTATATTGACTAAACTACGTTTTGATAATTTTGCTAATTTGCATATTTTCGATATCGATATATCGAAATTTTCCAATACCGCAACAGCAGATGTACATATCCGTTACGTTAATGCACAATACAATATGTTGCAACACTGTTCTAAAAAGATACCATACATGACTGTCAATTTGTTGTTCAACAAAGGATGCAGAGACTGTCCTCAAAAGAGCAGAGAAATAGGTGATTGTCGACCGTTGGATCACACTCAAAGTAGTAATTTCCATAGGTTTTCTAAGTGTAATGTTTTTTCTCAAAATCTTTTTTCAATGCCAATTAGATGTGGATTGAGAACCTTTAACAGTCATGCCAGAAACAACCATTAGCCCGTCTTAGGCCGTTCGACTACCGTGCATTACTAGTGCCGTTTCTCTCTCTATGGTACATACATAGTTGATAGATTGTTCTTTCTGGAGAGAAAGTTTGTGCTACAGCTGAGGTGCAGTTTACAGGAACAAGTAATCCACCAAGACTGGAGCGGTCTGATAGATAGAGCTGATCCAGGCTCTAACCTAAGTTTAACTAGTCTAACCTAAGTTTCCGAACTAACTGATAACAACGTTGCCGAGAATTACCCTATCCGACCACAGAATTACTGTCACACAAAAGCTGGAGAAGTAACTTACCTTGAACGGGTGGAACATCCACCCTGGAGTGGTACCGACCTGAGCTATATCGACGTACAGTACACCAAAACGCTGGAGTTCGAAACCAAAGCGCACGAGAGGGATTAATCTGCCTGGAACGCCAGGTGTTGCCGTGCTACGTTATGCTATGGCGCTACGGCGGGGAAAAACCATTCTAACAAAAGAAGTAAGAGTAGCCGGTGAGCATTCCTAATCTACGGGCGCAATGCGATTAATGACACTAATGGAAAAAACGACACTCAAGGCGAGACAAGCAGCAAAAAATCAACGTAGTTACGAGTATTACCCGGAGCGGCCGCACAGCAGAAAATATGCCTGTAGTGCGTATGATCATACTCGCAGCACCATGCAACTTTACGCACAGACATAGGTTGAGATATTGTTATATCTTTTATCTTATATCTTATCATTACACTCTAGCATACTGTGCATATATAAAAAGGGCCTCGTGTTCTCTTACGACAGCGCAGTAGTGTATGAGAAAATGTATAGCAATATAGCAGTGAAGCTTTCTCCCCAACGAGAGCGCAAATGAGTGTACAGAAATATGGCGGAGAAACTGTCCCCAAACGACAGCGCAAGAAAATGTACAGCAATATCGCAGAGGAGCTATCCTCCAACGACAGTACAAGAGAATGTGTAGCAATATAGCAGAGACGCTGTCCACCAACGACAGTGCAACAATGTGTAGCAATGTAGTGAAACTATGCCCATGTTATTAAGTGCATATAGTACTAAACAGAAGCTGCTGTTCACCAAAGACAATGAGGTAGGATTCTGGCTACAAAAGTTGTTGGGTGGGAGGGAGCGTGTTAACTCATTGATCCATATCAAAAAATTTATTTTAATTTAATTTCGATTCTGGAAAAATTTGTATCATATGTGCGAAATCATGAAAACATGAAAACATTATATCATGGCTACAAAAATGCTCCACAAACGAGGATTTCGAAAGGACATGATCCTAATTCGCCTAAGATGTCTTTAAAACAGGGAAGAGAAAGGTAAAGTTAGAGGCTATTTGACTTCAACATACCCGCCATTTTGGTTATATGGTGGGTTCACATATTAGTTACTGGTTGACGTTTGAAATATAGCCACGCGCATCAAAAACCGGTTGAACAGGTTTACTTCGTCCGAAATTTTGGACGAAGTCAAACACAAATGCAGCAGAGCCTTGTTTCCTCTCCCTATTTGGGGAAAGAAAGAATGCTTTGCTCGCAGGGTAACCCGACTATTGATGAAGAATTCTCACGTTTAATTGATTTAGCCAACGTATGAGGAGGTGACATGAGCTTTTATTTTGTCTGGCATGCGCAGATAGAAACAGTATCTATGCACTGCTTTCGCTTGTTTTTGTCTTAATTTTGTTTCCCTGGGGTCTCTGTTTCTTGCAGTACCGTTTGACGGATCGAGGTTAAAAATAACAAGTAATTACCTTGCAGTTGCTAGGTTGTCGATTTGTTTGTTTTTATTTCTCATATTTCATAAGTTAATTATTATTACATGACTCCCTCTAGTATATAAAACAGTCTAGTTGCCATTCTCCTTTCAGAAAACGTTTCATTCTCTGACGAAGGGCCTAAGCTCGAAACTTTAGAATTCTTCAACAATCATTTGGCAGTCTACTAACCTTTTCACTTTCTACACCTGTACCCTGTTTCGTACTGCCTACGCAGCTTTCTACTTTTATGTTGTTCTCAGAATGTTGTTGTGTTGACCATTGGAATTCTGATATTGCACCACAGAACATTTTTCATGACGAGTGTTTTGTTCGCACGCCTTGACAGTTTTATCATGTACCGTACTACCAACTTGGTTACTACCAAGTCTCTGGCCAAATGCAAGTTGACTATGCATGATCTATGATTTGATCATATTTAACCCAGCAAATGATAATAGGTCATAATTAATGACAGCCATAATTGACATTAAGTGAAGTTGATGAAATTAGAAGCTTATCAAATTCATTACTGGTAATCTTTTTTAGTGCAGGAAATACATACCGGTACCAAATATTTGACATGTAGCTCTAGCAGGCCTGTATAAGAGTGTTTGATTTAGGGTAAATCTTGATCTCTTTTCTGGTCAAATTAATTATTTCAACGCTTAAAATAGTATCTTCTGTTATAAGAATGAATTGAAATAGTACTTCCAAATATTTTAGATTTAATTGAAAAATTATATTCCTAGTTTGATGATTTTTTGTTGTGATTTATTAAGCTTCAAAGCTTGATCCCAATAATTGGAGGTGGTATTAACTCTACCAGTGGTAGTTTAAATGAGACCTTGTTACACATTACCACAAGAGGAGGACATACAGATTGTATGAGATGTTTACTAGATAATAATGTTGAAGTCAACTGCATTGGTGAGTTGTTTTACTTCATAATGATCGTGAATTTGCCATATGAAACTTCGGAAATAGTGAGGTTTTTGTAGATTAAGAGAAATTGTCCTGGCTAGTGAAACAGTTGAACAATGCAATGCCCAAAACCAAAACAGCAATCAGTAAAAACTAAAAACTAGATAGGCCAAACAAAGCTGGCATGCATGTGGGCAGCTTACTACCTGCAAATGAGTTTTGTACGAAATATTCAGTTTTAATGTCTAAATCAATACCAGTTAGAATTAAGGATCCATGTACTATAGAACCATGATGGTAACTTGCAAGCAGATGATACCTCTGGTTCTGCTACAGCATAGGATACTATAAGATAAACTGAAGTACCGTAGGTCAGAAGGTTAGTTAATTTCTACAGTAGGATGCCTATTATACGTTGTTGGCATGTTTTTATTACGCTTCGTACCTTCCAACTCAAAAAAAGTGTTGGGTAGTAGGAGTGAAAAAAAGCGAGTTAATGATATACAGTACAAATGTTGAGTGTAATTGATTTTAGTAATTTTATTTTTTATTCACACTGTATTTCCTAACAGACAAGAAAGGTAAATATCCGGTCCATATTGCTTCAGCTTCTGGGAATTTGGAAGCTCTTAAAGTTCTCATAGAAAATGGAGCAGATTTAAATAAACGGGACAAGTTTGGAAGGGGGTGTTTACACTGGGCGACAATATTTAATCACTTGGAATGTGTTCAAGAACTTCTTAAGGCTGGTGCAGAAGTTGTCTGTGAAGGAAATTGGCAACCATTACACGAAGCTGCGAAGGCAGGACATAATGAAATAATTAAAGTGTTATTAAATGCTGGCTGTGATGTCAAGAATCCTTCAAAATGTACGTACATTGTTAATATATATATATATATATATATATATATATATATATATATGAGTATATCTACTGTATATATGTACATGCGGTATAAGCGTAATTTGAGTGTGCAGTAAGTATACGAGTTTCCACGAAACCTCCGTTAATTACATGATTATATCCTATCTTGTATCATTTGTATGATGCATCAGACTTACCAAACATTAAAGAGAAAAACGTAATGGAATATCGTAACTGAGACGAGTTTTGATTTCACATCAAAATCTCGCTTAAATCCGGAGAACTTTTATGTCGATTTTCTTGTAAAATATTGACACATTTAATAAGAAACCCAATTACCCAGCCGTGGCCTCGGTTTTCGACCTACTTCGTTCTAAATTGATATCAGGTAAAACTCTGTTGAAGTACGGATATATTACACGTTACATAAACTGTATATTATATTATCATATTTTATATTTTATACATGATTATCTTGTATTATTTTTAATACTACGTTCTTTACTACATTTTTTTGTTAACGAACTCTGTTTAATTATCAACCAATAACAGTTCCAGGACCAAGACGTCCGTGGTCTCCATTGCATGTCGCTTGTCGTCAAGGAAACCTGGAAACTGTAAAGCTATTAATAAGTTCTGGTGCTAATGTGGACACCGTCAATGCTGGGGGACATTCCCCACTTCATGAGGCTGCCTACAGAGGATACGATGAAATTTTAATTGAACTTTTAAAAGAAGGTGCTAAACCAAATATGCAAAGTAACCAGCTCAGAACGCCACTTCATGAAGCCTGTATTCAAGGTAACACATGAACATCTGTAATTGCATGTCGATGTATTGTATTTATTTTTGACAGTAGTGGTTCGGTGTTGCTAAAATCTCTAAATCGATGGAGTACTCTATTCATCTACTGAAAATATCGGTGGATAGGATGGTCTGGTAAATATACGAAAAAGTGGAAATCATCAGACTTATCATGATCTTGTCGCATTTACTTCTTTCCCCTAAACTAAACCTGCGTCATAGGTCATTTGATCATGTTAATTTTAACAAGGAACTTCATGTTATGGAAGACGAATTTCTATTTTAAAGTTAAGGTGGAACGTAATGTAATATAAAACGTAACATAACATCGAACCGAGTAACTCAACTTGTGCCATCGCATCAAGTTATGTCTTGCAAGGTGTCCTCTTGTACCGTGACGTATGGCGTGTTACAATGTGACATTTTGTACGGTTATATTTACCATTTCTTTAATGTTTGGCGATGATTTTTGACATTAATTCTTCTTTCGACCGTCAGAAGCATCCTTTATCATCTGTTTTCTAACTGCTGTATCATACGGATCCGGCAATATTGTTTGCTTTTATAATGCGCGATCATGTGATATATCGAAAAGACGAATATTGAAATCTACAACAGTTTTGTTAGTTCTTGTTTTCCTCACTGTCGTGGTAGAAATTTCATGAAGTTAACAATATAAAGTGACTGTGGACTTTTTTAACTCTATATTTAAGGAAGGCCAACTTGTGCTGCGTTACTTTTAGATGCTGGCGCAGACATTCATGCCCAGGATATTGTTATGGATACACCGTTACATTACGTCGTTAAATCTAAATATTCTAAAGAAATTAAATTACAGTTGGTTCAAATATTGCTGCGGTATGGAGCCAACTGTGCATTGCTAGGAAAGGACGATGAAACATCTATCGACGCTGCTTACTCCAATTTTTTATTGGAAGCCGTTGACCTTATGCGGGAAAGTCTCGGTATGTATGATAAATATAGTGTAGAAATCTAAACGCAAGATGTAAAGGTGCAAGATTTAAGGAGCATTGGTGGAGCAATAGTTGTGCTCGTGCTCGTGCAGTTGTCCGATTAAAGTAACATGTGAGGCGTGTTGTCCAATTTGACTGTACCAAAATCGCAGATTTTCTCCCAGTACTCTGGTAACTTGTTATAGTAACACTGGACCAAAGAGGGATTGCTCTCACTGGATTTCCAGAGAGAACAGTTTAGTTAACTGGTGTGGTTATCCGATACAAGTAAGACACTTTATAGGCATTGTTGTGTTGCTGCAATATGCTGTGGTGGACGTACACGGTCTATCAGTTCCAGAAAGGCATCTCTGCCCTAGAAAAATGTTTCACGTGTCTATTCACCTATTAGTCAGGTCTTTCATATTTGAAGACGTTGCAATTCAGTTCGTGGAATAAAAGTTTCATGATTTTGAATTTCAAGCTTGATTTGGCTAAGTTTCACGTCCGAAATTTTGAACAGTGCGTGAATTAGCTATTTCATTTATGAAAATATTCTAATGCCATGTTCTGCACATGTGACAGAATATGTGAAATTTTTGCAAATTTTCGTCGGGGTGGTCGGATCACTTAGAAAAGCGGGCTTTTTTGGACTCAGTGAAGAGGATTCCAATAGTGATGAGGGAGGGAGTACTTAAATAGTTATTCGGCAGCTTAAGCAAGATTGTAAGACGATGGTGTTGAACAAAGCGGTTTAAGTTTTAGGATTTGACCAAAATTACACGCTTTTGACGTTGTGATAAGCTGTGGATGTTACTTAAACTCCTTCTAGTAATTCTTACTTCAGTGGAACCCTAATTGCGGACATCTCTGGACAGCGGATACCTCCATGCAGCGGACGCCGTAGTCGTGAAAGGAATTTTTTTACTATTTTTGATTTGTCCCAAAAAATTCTCAGTACAACACCTACCTCCAAATAACGAACTTTTCGTGTCCTCGTGCCAAACCTTCACAAAAAAGGTAATAATGGGCAGGTAGTCAAGGAGTACAAATTAAACCAATTTTTCTTGTCATTTTACACAATATGTATTACAGACAGATACTTGTATTACACATCAGTAAGTCCATGATTATCCTGTTCTACATATTGTTGTGTTTAACTTCTTGGTAATAGAGAGTTCTGCCCTTGACGAGTAAAACGTTTACAGTATTCAAAGTAAAATACATAAGTCTTTCTCGTTTAAAAACGAACGATGCGATTACCAAAAATTAAGACAGTTCTCTCTGTTGTACATTGTCCAGAGCATTCCTTATCACTTTCAACACAACATTGAACAAAAGAGCAACAAAGACTACTTTACAATTACAAAAATTTAACTAATTTTATTGTTGGCCGTATATAAACATAAAGCATATAAATTGTCTTTCTTTGTCGTTTCATACCTAAAAATAGAAAACCCTTTATACAGCAGCCCCCTTTACACTACGGACACATCAAAAGTGTCCACTAATGCGAAGTTTCCACGATTGCAAAGTTTCCGCTGATGCAAAGTTTCCACTGTAGTTAGTTTATTTTTAAGTTACTGACAACATTCTCAGTGCAATCTTCGTTGTGAAAACGTCGAATTGCTCACCGTAACGTTTTCTCTGGACCTGGGACGGCATCGAAAATACTTAGGGGGCTAAAAGTTATTCTTGGTGCTTCCTAGACATGATTTTCCTTAAGCGCTATTAAATTGGAAGCCTTCGGGGTTCTATGTAGCAGATGGATTTTATCCATAATGTACAACGTGACCTCCGTTGTTTCTCGTCTTATTTTAGGTTAGGTTTAATTCGTAAACTCTGGTTTTAACGCTATTCATATATTATAATAACATTTGAGCAGCATTTAGGTCACTTCGTTAAGACCAATTTGTAACCAAATAAATATTTTAAACTTTAGTTGCTTTTTTTAACAGGGAAGAGCGATGCTATCCATGGATTTATTGAATATATTTTTATTGTTGTTGTTGTTGTTGTTATTATTATTATTATTATTATTATTATTGTTATATTTTTATAATTATTAACTTTTTTTGCAAAGTATGCCATTATCGCCCATGCTTTTTTACGCCCAACTTATATTTTAATCTTGCCACTTAACTCTTCTCTGGCAGTGTAAGTCTTCTATTATTTAAGTTGGCTAACGTCAGATTATTTTACAAGTCGAGGGAAGACATCCTGTCAGAAAGGGTTAAGGGTATCTGTGGACATTTGGAACACCCAAAGGCAGCGGGTTCATCATAGCTCGCCATCTGAGTCGTAGTGGCTCAATGGTTAGAGCGTCTCACTGGTCATCAGAAGGTTGCGGGTTCGATTTCCGTCTAGGGCTCAGAAATCGTTTTTCTGAGTAAACGAGCTTGACGAACGTCCTCTGTTGTTCTGATATTTACCAAGCTCCCACATGAGCAGGCTTACTGTTCAGTGTTTAAGTATTCCATCATTATTATCATATTGTGACTTCCGCTTAGGCAGTACATATGATGAACCTGCAGCCTAGCTCGCCATCTGAGTCGTAGTGACTCAATGGTTAGAGCGTCTCACCGGTCATCAGAAGGTCATCATATTGTGACTTCCGCTTAGGCAGCTCTTAGTAGTAGAAGTAAATAATATTACTTCTACTACTAAGAGCATTAAATGTGGTGTGCCGCAAGGTTCAAATTTAGGCCCACTACTTTTTTACTCTATATTAATGATCTACCTAACTGTTTGCAATATTCAACACCTTCAATGTTTGCAGATGACAAATATTACTGTTACAGGCAATAGCTCAGAAATGATTGAAATAAAATTGAACTAGGGTTTATTAAAAATATATACATGGCTTGTATCTAACTGGCTTTAAATATTTCAAAAACAGAATATGTGGTCCTTGGGACGATAAATTCACATTTAACCTACACTGCTGAAGTCAACTGTTGACTTGAGCGCGATTTGAACTCGCACCTTCGGGAAGCCGGTCCGCGCTCCACCTGTTGAGCTATCGAGTCTACAGGGATTGGAGGCGAGTTATTATCCAACTTAAGTGTACGAGATATTCT
>JBAHVQ010000323.1:1206714-1227605 GCA_036872915.1 Nanipora kamurai | reverse complement strand
GGCGATCATCAGGCAACTGACAGATCATTTAATTATTCACACAATTTACAAGTTCACAGATGGTGTTGTGTTACATGTCGGCATGCACTAAAAAGCTCCGATCGTTTATTTAAAATGTTCTTTCTACGTCCCTTGAAGATTAAGAGCTTTTCTTCTAAGTACAGGCGGCATTTTCTAGGACCAGCTTAATCCTTTTGTTAGCCTAATACACAGGCAGTTTTGACTGACAAATGAATCTAGCAATTTTCTCATGAATGAAACTAAGCAACTGATTTAGCAGGATACCTTTTTTCTAGAAAATTAAAAGGGTTGGGAAACTACCGGTATTTAGGTCTACAAAAACTGACGTTTCGACCTAAGGCCTTTCGTCAGAATGAAACGCTTTTCTCCGACGAATGACCTTTGCTCGAAACGTCAGTTTTCCTAGAACTAAGTTCCGACAGTTTCCCATCCATTTTGGTTTTCTATAAGTCTTTCAATTCTGTCGACGCAGTACTCTACTTTTTTTACCTTCAAGTTGTGAACAACATAAATGCGATGCACCTCCGCAGAGAAGAAAAGATTACCTACAGTTTAGATGACTTAAAAGGTGCACCTCATTCAACTTCCTTTAGTAACATCTAGCTAAGGTTATTCTGGAATGATAAGCAAGAAGTAGTAACGACAGTGGTTTTAAACTCAAGGCCATATTCTGCAGTAAGTTCACCTCACATTTGATAATACTTTTTATGTTACGGCATGAAAAATAAACCTGTAACAACACAACTTTTGCTCAAGTAATTAATGAAGCCTTACTTTACACAATTGTTAAAAATAATTATACTCTTCCCATCATGACTTTGCATTCTATACGTATTTATTAGGTAAATTATTATAACTCATTAATAATAAAGACATATTCAGACGACAAATTTTCTCTTCAATTTTATTCTTTAGCATGCAGACCCTAAAAGATGTCTTTGGGTTCCTTAACATCGGTTCACAGTCGTAAGATAAGAGGCGGTAAAAAATTAGATAATGCTTCAATGACAACTAACATGCAGATTGAAATCTTTCTGTTTAAAATATGCAAGTTTTTGATACGCTCCGTAAGACGCTCAACATGAATTCTAAGACTAACTATAACAGCTATACAAGGAAATAGTATTTCCTTGTTACTGTTGCACTCATCACCTGCGAATTTCTTCTGACCCTTGAGAAATGATGGTATAACTGTAGCACCAACTGATGCCAGTTCATCCTGCACGTTAAACCCTTTGTCGGCCTTTACAGCATTTCCTGGCAGAAGTATGTTGAGAAACTTACTCTCTATGGCGATCTCTAGGACGATCAGAGGTACTTCCTCGATTGAAGTCCCTGATAAATGTTTGCACTCCACTTGGCATGATTCCACATGCGGCCTTCTTTGTGAGACGACTCATGTAACTGGAGTAACAGACTGACTGGTCGTTCAATGCAGAGGGCCTTTCCACCTCTACCTTCGTGCAATCAGTCGCAATTACAGCATTTGAGAAGAGCTCCATAAATGCGTCTGGCCTGCAATATCTTATGATCTAAAGACTTGATCAATGGCTTGAATTGTGCACTTAAAAATAATAGCCACTTTCTCACAATATTAGATACGGTCCCGGTAGAAACTATTTTCTTGGGAAGAATAAAAAATCAAAAGATGTAAAACGAGTTACGTAGTTACTATATAACCAATGTCTAGTTCACGGCTAAAATAAAAGGAAAATTAATTTTTCGACCCTGATATCAGCGGTCAGGTTTAGAGAGACTAGCCCTTACTTAACGAATATGAAACGATAGCGATTGTCCATACTTTGGAACGGAATAAGATCCAACACCTTTCGTAAGCTGTGATTTCAAAGCTAGATATTTTCATTATTAATGTGTTAACAACCAATCGAACATATCGGTATGATTTAGGAGATGCAAATTGGACGCATGAACAGATTTCAATAGATTTTTAAAAGGATTTTGGATAACCGAATTTGCATTTTCTTTTGAAATGTCTGGGAGCAGGGCTCCCAGGGAGTAAATGGGTTAAGCGATAAATCACCTGTCCCTCAGAGCGACTTAAAGAAAGAGCTGTATTCAGCCATAAGACATGTAAAAATTGAAAAATCTACGCGCACGAAGGGCTTATATTTGACAAAATGTTTGTCAGCAGATCCCAGTCATTTCCGGCAGCCTGAATACAGGTTGAGAACGATCTGACTGGTCTATCGTATAAATATAAACAAATGCATTCATTGCAGTTGGCTAAAAATCTCTTTTGTTTACATCAGGTGTCGTCCCAATGTGTTCCCACGTACATAGGTGATCATTAGTTTCACTTTTGATTTCATCTAAGAAAATGGAATTACACATCAAATCAAAAGTTCAAAAAATAAGGGATTTTAAAGATGTCGACGATAAGTTAGCTTGTTTATTCAGAAAATTCTTTAAGGTTCAGACTGAAAGGTTGTCAGAAACATCACTGTTGGGTCCTTGGTACAAAGATCGTTTATTTCAAGCAGGAAGTCTAACAGAAGGTGGCTGGTATGCTAGAATGTTTCGTTTCGACGAAGTAAAGCACGTCTTAGAAGTAGACTTGATGTTGGAAATGGGAACAATTCAAGAGCCAATAAAGCAACTGCAGTCTATTAATCATTGCCCTGGCTATTTTTCAGTACGAGTCTCCGGGATAAAAGAGTGTTTTCATGCAGGCGTAAAAGAGAAGTTCTTTGGAAGCTCAGCATGGAAAAGACGTAGTAATAATGCTTTTTTGGCTTGTTCCACCGTCATGGAGTTCCTCAACAGCAGGTACACTTCAACTCCATTAAAGTCGTTGGCCAGTAAGTTCATGGTGAACACAATTTTTCAGCCGGAAACACCTTGTGAGGACGAGCTATCTTTCCCGCACAAGGGACCTTCAGTTGTAGTCAGTGATCTATACACATCAGGCGGGAAACACGTCTTCAAAGTTGTGGTCGACAACGTGTGCTGTTTTCAACTTTCCTCTTGGCCTGATGAATGGGGCTTCACAGAATGGTGTGAGCGAACGCGAAACTGGCCCACCGACGACGCGGTTCACGACATTCAATACAAGGTTACTATAGTTCCCAAACCACCTCCCAATATGACGGCAAGCGAAAAAACCTACTGCTGGCGACTATCCTTCTCGAAAGCTGAGATATATTTGAAGGATTCGTTCACTTCGTATCAGTGCGACCTCTACTTGTTATTCAAAATACTATTTTATGCAAATATATCGAAAATAAAAATTGGTGGAAAAAGAATGTCGTCATACATATGCAAAACAACAATGCTTTGGGCAATGGAAGAAGGCGGACCGGACTTTGGCCAAATTGATTTCTTAAAGGCAATCAAAAAACTTTTTAGCAAGCTAAAGCAGTTTCTGGACAGAGAGGATGGTTTGCCAAACTTCTTTTATCCACAGATTAATTTGCTGGAAGATTTTCCTGAAGATCTGATAAAAGAATGTAGCAAAATTGCATACCAAATTGAGCAGGAACCATTCAGTCACCTCCCCTTACATTTCGTGAAGATCAATGAACACCTGGAAAGATTTCATAAAAAGCTAGAAGAGTTACAGTTCGAGTCTTTTGTAAACGGTTTATGTGATTTTGTGAAGAGAAACCCCACCTTCAAAGGTGCCACAGCAGTTGAACTATTCTGGAGGTGCATGCGGCCAGAAAGTTGGCACGTGCGCTTCCTTTTTCATCCATTAGTTCGTGCGCTACTGCGGACTTGGGTAAGCAGGAGATTTCACTCTGCAAGAATAAGTTGTTGTCAATGTTTACCGTTTAAGAGGCCTAGGAGACATGGTCAATATGAACAGCTATAACTCTTGGCAATGGATTATTACTTAAGGACGACTTATTAATTTATTGGTTATATATGACTATAACCAGACCTGGCTTAAGGCCAAACTACGGACCTTAGAGGAGTGTCGTGATGATTTATGCACCTCATTAATAATGGATACGCTACATCCATCTCAAGTTGCATAGTTTACTACTAAAGACAATGGAGGACATTAACGAAAGGAATACCTGAGCAAATTGTCAAAAGATATACACAGGGTTCCCACCCTTCGACGAACACGAAATTCAAGGACTTTTCCAGGACTTTCAAGGTCTTTTTTCACTAAATTTAAGGACCTAGACCTGAAAAAAAAATCCATAAAATGGCTGATATTTTTCTTTTTGGTCAATAACATACGTATCCCCTTACACATGGAGTCGAAATCGGCAATCTTAGTATGGTTAAATTATTGTCAGCACAGCTGGAAGAACATTCCAGGACTTTCCAGGATTTTCAAGAACGGTGGGAACCCTGTATAACTTTTTTTCTATTACTATTCGTAAACATAAGGTAGAAGATTAAGTTTTACAAGTTGATATATTTACTTATTTTATTAGATGTTATTAATAGTAGTTAGTAGGTAGTAGGTTTTAAGACATGCATTGTAATTGTAAATTAATAATGTTAGTACGTAAACACATTGTACTTTAATATTATTGTTATTGAATCTATTAATAAACTTTGTTGTTATTGTTGTTGTTGTTCTTGTTGTTGTTGTTGTTATGATAATTATGTCGAGCACCTGCAAGAAGAGAAAGATTTTGGGACTATGGTACCCTGGATATCACGGACGGTGAGATGGACATGTCTGAAGATTATCTGAAAATCATTAAGCAAAATGAATGTTATGAAGTATCTCTTCCTTTCAAACGAGAGCATCCAGTTATCCCAGATAACTACACTACAGCTCATGGCGGGCTGTATGTGTAAATGAAGAGATTAAAGCCATCGCCTGATCTCCTCCATGAATATGACAGACTGATAAAGGAACAATTGGGCCTTGGAGTTGTTCAAGAAGTAAAGAGAGAAGAAAAAAACAGCATCATCCCAGGTACAGTACATTAAATTCCACATAGAGAAGTAGTCAGAAAAGATAGGAGTACCACCAAGCCCAGGCTATATAATGCAAGTTCGAAGCAGGGTCAAGAAATGAGCTTGGATGACTGTTTACTGCCTGGTCCATCGGCGGTACCTTTGATATTTCAGGTCCTGATGCGGTTTCGCATGAGGAAGATAGCATCGGTTGGAGATCTGGAAAAAGCCTTCTTGAACGTCGAGGTTAAACCAGAGCAAAGAAATTTACTCCGTTTACTATGGGTAGATGATCTAGAATCCAAGTCTCCAAAGGAGATTGTCCTTCGGTTTACACGTCTCGTCTTTGGTCTAGCATGCTCTACTTTCATTTCAAATACAGTCTTGAAAAATCATCTATCCAAGTATCAAGCTATCGACCCTCAGTTTGCTCTCGATGTGGTGGAATAATTACATGTAGACGATTATGCGTCTGGAAGAGAATCAGTCCAAGAGTGTTTCAATTTATATCGAAGACTCAAAGGATATTCCATAGAAGGAAGATTCAACATAAGAAAGTGGTCGAGTGAAAGGATAATTCAACAGAAAATCTCCTTATCGCCAACTGCAGAAACCCAGTCGCAAGTTCCAAAGAACGTGATCCAGTCTAACATTGTCGAAGAAGATGAAGGATACTCCAAGACCACCTTAAACAACGCAGATTGTACTGACGATAAAATCAAAGTCATGGGAGTTGTGTGGGACAAGAGGTCTGACGCCCTGAAATTCAAGTTCGCAGATCTAGTCAACCAGTGCAAGGATAAGTCAGCAATCAAGCGTATGATTCTTAGCACAACCGCGACATTCTACGATTACCTTGGTTTATTGTCACCTACTACCGTGGCACTGAAAGGTTTTTTCCAAGAGTTATGTCGTTCAGAAGTCAACTGGGATATCTCTCTAAGTGAGAATCAAGTAAAGTGTTGGAAGGAAGTCATAAAGGATATCGAAGAGACCTCCGTCATCGTACTTGTCCGCTGTGTTCTGAATGATATCGATAGAGCTGAAGTTAAGTTCGTTCAGTTACATGGGTTCGCCGACCCAAGTAACATTGATTATGGGAAAAATGTCCACCTTCGAGTAGAGAGTCCGTCCGGTATTGCCACACAGTTGATGGCATCAAAATCTCGTGTTGCACCTTTAATAAAAAAGAAACAACCCCACGCTTCGAAGCATCCTCTGTCTGGGGATGACTTTGAAATAAAGTCGAAATATCACAGTTTCAACAATATTTTGTCTTGTATTGACTCATATCTTGAGTTTTGAAGATGACATTATTCTTCGGAATATGTTTTATTTTATATTAACTGTATCAATAAGGCAAAAAGTCGTCGATATTCCCTTTAGGCTCCCAAACAGCTGTGTGTTGATTTTATGTTTAAGATCAGCCATCATCCACTTAACCACGAAGTCCTCAACGATCTTGGACAAACACGCAGAAAGAGTAATAGGATGAAGATCATCCTCGCACGACACAGTTTGTGCCTTCGGGCTGGCAGTAATATAACTTTCTTTCTAGATTGGTGGAACTAAACCGGAGGACATCGGTGTGTCACACAAAACATAAAAAGGATCGGCCAATTCATAAGCAAACTCCTTAATAATGCGACTCGGGATACCATCCGGACCATGTGATTTTTACGCATTAACCTTAAGCATTATAGCGTAAGCCTCCATAGGTGTAATAGACGGTACTGGTTGAGGTACTGGGTGGTATACGGGTAACGAACGATTCAAGCAAGGAAGATTAGCACTGACACTTAAAGAATGATCGTTGAGCATTTGGGCAAGTTCTTTACCAGACATCGTCACACCATCTTTAACAATTTTGATTGAAGGTGATATTTCTTCTTGCCTGCGATATCTTTAATATGTGGTGTGTTTTGTCGTCGGTGATTTCTTTTCAAAACGTTAAAGGATAATTTCGTGTTTAAAAAGATTTTTTGCGTTTTAACAACATTCATTGGATATTTTTGTTTTCTGAATGTTCATGATTTTCCAAGAAAGCATTTTTTCTCTTTTTCAACTCAAATTCAAAGCCGATATCCCGTTTGTTTACACTGTAATCTGGGGAAATCCAGCGTCTGAAAGACGAAGTGAGACGCCATTTTGGATTTAGTCCTCACGTTTAACAAACAAATTTTATTTTTACGTGGTCTGTTCAGTTATAGATGTAGAGATGACGTAATAACGTGGTAAGAATAAAAACCTGGATCGCTGATGTTCTCATCACGTCATAACGTCTTCTGTGCATCCATAACAAAACAGACAATGAATAATAATAATGAAATCTATTTGTTTTATACAGTAAACAAGTAAAAGAATATAACAAAAATATTTAAAGCGTTCATTGAAAGCTTATGGAGAATTTTCAAGCCATTGAAAGATAAGGAAAACACGCGATCCGTGATCTACATCAATGAAGCGACGTCGTTCGCTCGTGGACAAAACGCGTAGGGTTGTGATTGGTTGACAGTTTTACTCATGTCACCCGTGCGTCTGACCTTTAAGAGATCATGGGGAACGATCAATGAAAATGTATCAATAATGAAATTTATTGCTTAAAATGTAATCAACTATGCATCTGATAAGCTTCCGCTTGGGATTTTTTGTAATTATTTTTTAATTATTTTTTTTTGTCCATTGGATGGCAAGCGAGCGTGCCATCCAATGGACAAAAAGTTACTTGACCGGTCACGCGTGATTTGGATAGTCATTTACCGACGCAAGTGCTTGAGTCAGATTCTCTCAAAAAGGAAAGAAAAAGCCGGATTCAAGTTATGAGTTCTACATCTATGGTATGATGTAATAAATGTATAAGGTTATTGGTTTTACCAGTACAAAAAAGCAGTTGCATCATGTATGTGGCAGTCCTGACGCTAGTAAAAGCTGTAATGATCTGTTGTGTTTTTACAAGTGTAGGTGAGAACGGCGTAAGCATGACTAACAGTCCTTAAGTCGACCCACTTCGAAAACATTTCAACTAAATTCCCTGGTGTGACTGTAGTCTAATCGGTCGTGGGTGCCGACGTTGTGAGGGGCATCCGTAACATGGTTTGGATTGCTGCTTACTCTCATTCTTTGCCGGTGGTTGATAATATTGCGGCTCTGTCTATGAAAGGTTTTTGCGTGTGTTTAGTTTGTTTTTGAGGCCATGACGGTTAATGGTTTATGATTCGTTCAGCTTCGGTACTAATTACGAAAATATTTATCTTAAAACTAAAATAAAGTGCTCACCGAATATTAAGGTGCACATGTATTAGATGCCATTCTCGTCCCCAGTACCCCTTGTTTCTCTTAGCTCGCACACGATAATCATTAATTTCTCATGTGCGAACTGAGAGAAGCAAGGGGCGCCGGGGACGATAGTGATTAGATGCATGACTTACGACACAAGAAAGTATAAACAACATATTTGCTAATTTCTTATTTCACAAACGAATTTCTTGCACGAGGGTTTTCACAATCCTACTGACATAAAAGGGTACCTCTCAATACGACTGGGATCTACGTTTGAAAAAAATAATAGGAAACATCATTGTTCCTGAATTCATTATAAATATGTTCTAGAGCAATGATTTGGAGCTCTATAACAAAGTATTTACATTGAAATGTGACTTTTTTAAGGGGTATTTTTAAGTTCATCAGAAGTCTTATATTTCTCACGCTAGTTCACGTATAGCCATTAATAGTTACTAAATTATTAAGAATTTCGTATAAATGTACAAGATCATATTTTTGCCAAAAATAACTCAGAAATTTAGCGCAAATTTGGTTGTTCTTCTTTGCATCTTTTCCATACCTTGAATTACACTGAATGTGTGAATACTCGTGATTCTACTTTTATAGGTATTACCCTCCAGTTCTAATTACGGAGACCTTTCAACATTGCTTCGACAACTTCCAATATAGACCATCGTACATCGACGACCTGGTCTTTTCAATTCAAGTAGATATTTAACATAACTTATCCAATTCATTAATAATTCATAAAGGAAAAACGAAAGAAAATGAACATTTAATCAATATAGTAAATATGAATACAGCATCGTCTTAATTTACAGACACATTTCCCTTCGAATTTCTTGGCTCAAATGCTTCGTACCCCATTGGATACGCATTCATTGGATAAGTAATTTACAATATTCGCGTCCGAACTGTATGGGGATTTACTACCGCTCGCCTTCGGATCGCCTTGTAAATCCTCATACAGTTCGGCCGCTGATATTGTAAATAAGTACTTATCGACAGTCGAATAAGTCAGGTATGATAGATCGACTTATATGAAGACACGAAAGGATGCTTTTTCCTAGTGACAGATAAAACCTAACATTACCCGAATTCATATAAGAAAACAAAATGCACCGACTAGTTCTTAAGATAATTAAGATCAGATTGCATAATAACGGTGCATTTATAGCATTTGGTGTCAACCGGATACAGGTCATTTCTGCTAGAATTAGAAATATATCTATAAGAATATCAAGAGAAAGAAATCAAGTTGGGAAAACTATACATAATGTGAAGTTCTTAAAAAGAGAATAAGAAGTGCTCAGATTGGTGTTATCTCGACAGGATACTGCAAAACCTCTTAAGCACGGGCATACAGTCAGTCGACAGTTATTCAGATCTTGATTCCTAAGAAAGCACAATGTTCCAGCATATTACGTTCCAGCAAACCTGATTCAACTCAACAACGACAGTAAAATTTAAATAATAGTAATAAGTAAAACGAACAAATTCAACCAGACCGTCATTTGTTATGCTATGTCCCATTACCAAAACAGGGTTGCGGATTTCTCAGCCAATACTCACTTGGCCCTTCTCAAAGTCAGCTCCGTCTCAAAATTTCCAAAGGACAGAAAGTAGTCTCTAAACGTTATAACCAACTTTTGATCATAAACCGAAAATACGCAGCATCAACTATGCAACGTCATTGGGAAACCCATCCCTTTTCCCTCCATCTTTCTTTCTGCAGTAATGTTTGACAATCGATAAGGTTGAAGAACTTATACCAGGTGCTGCTATCAATTAATGGTTTTAACACCTTCCTGTCACCACAGGTCTTCACTGATTTTACTCTGGCTAACGCCAGACGATTTTACTCGTCAAGGGAAGAGATAATGCCGGGAAAGGTATAATAACTAAAAAATTAATTAATAACGATTTTCGGCTTTCTTGAAATCTTCCACACAAGTGTAATTTCAATTGGGTATAATGATATGTTTTGTTTGGACCGAAATACTCCGAGTCGTCATAAATTTTGTCCGTTAATACAATGTACTCGCGAGCTTGGAGTTAAAACGGGCGACACGCAAACGTTCCTCGAGTTCAAACCTTGACCTGTAACCTTCTGATCACCGCCGTGAGGATACAACCATTGAAAACTTCGAGAAGGGGTGGTTTTCAGATAAGCTAACACAATTCTATCAGCTATGTATAAATCATCGTTACAGAACGATGGTGAAGAAGTAATTTGACAACTTGTAACGCTTTTGAGAGCAGGATGAGCTTATAGCCCAATAATCGTGACTGTAGCATATTATCCTCCTGGAAGGAGCACAGAAAGTAGTAAGGGAGTGATGGAGTATCTTAACATTGGCCTGGATAGCCTCCTTCACGATCGTCCTGTGCCAGGAATTATAAAGTAAGCGGGTAACTCACTTACGTCGTCCAGTCGAAGCTCTCCACCAATGGAAATCACTACATTCAATCAAATTCTCACTAACATATCAAATTAGTATGACCGGTTATCCTTTAGGGTTTCAGGCCATCTGTGGCTCTTCCTCAGGCGAAAAACCGATCGAAAGATTACTCCACAGTCCAAATGAGTCAGACTTTCAAAGCTGGGAAATTACAATGGGTTACGAACTCAAATGGCGAAGACAGACTGGGATGCTGTTTATCAACCTCAAAAAAGGTTTCTAAGGGTTCAATTCATTGTCTTCAGTATCTTGAATGAAGTAAGGCCACCAACGAATAGACTGAGGGAAATTCTTCCCAAAATCTACGATTCGATTAAAATAAGAAAACGTGAACACATGTGCATTTAACTTTACCTCAAAATCAAAAGAGAATAATCGAAACAATTAAAATTTACGTACTGAGATAAATCACAGTCACTACTCCCAAGCAGACTTTAGCCCTTGGTTATGTGAGCCGGTTGAACGGGTGCAATTTGAGAGTGCAGGGTTTACATGACGGAACGGGAAATCACTTGCCGTTTTCACGTAAAATTTGAAAACAGCTTTGGTCAACACTTGGGATCTCATTTTGATCCTTGCAGTAATATTTTTTGTTCTTTTTGATCCAGCTCATACAACAACGTTTTTTGCTTTTTGCCAGCTATCGTAACACTGCAACGTATGGTACACTTCGCTGCTTTATAAGCTAGCAGTATGATTGCATTATAACTTATCTAGCCTGGTTGTCCAGATTGGTCCGATTTATATAGTAAAACGTGAGCCCGACTAAACAGGCACTCCGCTCTATATAAGGTAAGATCCCTGATAACTGAACTGTAGACTGAACTCAACTGTAACAAAACAGATGAGGTTACATGTACGTTTGCGCAGATGTTCCGACTAGTCTTCATCAAATTTTCCCGAAACCTTCGTGGTGTGCCTTGGGACTGTTTCTAATTATTTGGTATTCTTGCACCAGACGGCGACCAAGCCTGTGCAGCAATCACTGCATCAATTACAATATATTACTAAACCACTATCTAAGCTTATTAACGACAAATTAACTTTGTCCATCATTCAAAAACTCATTAATAATTCACGAGGAAAACTCCAAGGAAAATCATAACCGTGTCGTATCCTTATATGTCATAAAGACACGCTCGTTTTTCTGGTCGAATTTTCTGGGCTTAGAAAACATTAATTTTCAAACATTCTTCGCTGATTTCCGTGTTGAAAGGTTCGTTTTTGAAGCCATTTAACAAACTCGTAGCCCGTATTTTATCGGATCTAAAACACTTGGCTATCGCCTCGTGTTTCACATCCGATAAAACATCCTACTCGTTTTTTGAGTATTATTTGTCATCTGGCCAAGTTGGACGAAAACAACGGATGACAAAAACCTAGTACACAAGAGCTAACTTTGTCTGTCCAACATGGTCATTTGACAAACTTGGGAGAAAATGTCAGCTGACAAGGTTGTACACAATATCTGACATTTCAAAATGATTCCCAGTATGCAACGTCAAACCAATGCGTGTTGACTGGTTCATTATTGATGAGTACATTATGTTCTTCCGTTTTTATCAGCTGGCACTGGTTCGACTTTCATCTGACAACTAGGGGTCAATTCAATAAATGCATTATACTTGTATTTTAAGGGTAACTATTGTTTTTGAGCTTGGAAGCAATAGCTACGCTTGAACAACTCAAGTGTAATAATTTTATTGAGTTGACCCCAGTTTGTCGTAGTCGACCTGTCTGCCACTTCACAATATAACGTAGACGAGGCGATTTGTCAGATCAAATAAGTTGCATCCGATAAATCGGTATATAACCGTGTGTACTAATCTTTTGCTGCGCAACACGATTTGTTGACTGATTCGCTGAAAGCGTCGTCAACCCAATGTATGTTGACTGGATCGTAGTATACAAGCATATACTGTTCTTCCGATTTTGTCAATTGAGGCACAATATACAGTACTAAACAAACGCTGGCTATCCAACATTTTCATCTAACAAACTTGAATTAGATCGTCAGCTGACAAGGTTGCAAACACGATCTGACGTTTTAAAAAGATTCCAGGGAGGCGCCTTCAAATTACCCATCTTGATTGACTCTTTATTCGTAAACATTATGTTCTTCGGATTTTGGCAGCCGAAGCAGAACAAGTTTTACTTTCATCCGTGACAGTCGATTTGTCGAAGCCAATCTGACTTCTGACTGTATACACGAAACCGATTTGTCGGATACGACAAATTGTGTCCGACAAATCGGCTAAAATCTGATGGAAGCATCAACTCCATGACATTAAAAAGCTAGGTTTACATACTGCGATTAATCGGGCCGATTTCTGGCTTCAGTGCATGTTAAGTTGAGAAGTAGTCAACAGAACGCTCCTTGGGCTCAAATTAGCCTGTTTGTTAATTAACATACACTTAAACCACAAACCGGCTCTACTAATCGTAGTTTGTAAACGTACCCTTAATGAGTAATCCACAAGAGATTGTCTAGACAACAATGAAGACCTACAATGTATTTCTAACTAATAATTCATTGCATGATAGGTCAACTAAAGTCGAATCAATAAATTTAGTTAGCTCTAAATATTACCTAAGTAGGTGAGTGTGAGAATTTTTCAGTGTATAAACAATCGAATTATGGAACAGTCTTCCATCTGATATCAAGAAAACAAACACTTTAAGCTCGTTTAAGGCTGCTCCTTAGGCAACGTTTTGTCGACTCTTATAAAGACATTGGTAATTTTCAAGTTCTTTGGTATTGTTTGAATTTCTAGTGTTTTTATTTGCAATCAGAAATGTTTTGTAAAAATTTAAAACTGTTAGTTTTGATCACCTTTTTTCAGCTGTAACATGTTCGCTTCTTTAAATAAAGTTAATACCAAATAAAGTTGATGACCGCGTAAAAGGCTAAAGGAGGATTTCTTTTACCAGTAATGCTTAATTCTCTGCATTACTAATGCTGGTTACATGAACGATTTTCAGCCCGCGTTGGTATTTCAAAATCTCAGCCCAGACTGCGACTTTCATCACGTAATCACATAATAATTTTTTGAAGGATTTCTTCATTAGCCCGCGCTGAGATTTCAGCGCGGACTGAAATTCTAAATGCCGTTGTCGACGGTCTCCTTATGAAGACTGTCTACAAGACCTGGAGTTCAAAACTACCTGTAGGCTTGATGAATTTGACATTAGTAAAAAGGACTTATTACCAAAACCGATGATCTGCAGCACGGGGCGAGAAAAACACGTCACGATTTACGTCCAAAACATCAACGAATCCGTCTCCATTCCCATGGCTTTGAAATTGACACCGTGAGATCAGTGAAATGTGATTAATTTACTTGCCAGTATTAAATTCTCCAGCTAGTTATATTTCACCGATCTACAAACGGATTCGTCGATGTTTCTGCGAGTAAATCATGACGTGTTTTTCTCGCCCCGCGCCGCAGATCATCCGTTTTGGTAATAGCATACTCCGTATACATATACAATGGAACCCCACCTTACAATCACTTCGTTATTACGACTACTTTTTTGGCCCGAACAAAAATATCTCATCTGAAAACCCCGGTAATACGACCACTCCGTTAATACGACCAAGGAGCACCTTGCCTTACAAATTTCCTCAGTTAATGCGAGTGCGACCATTCGAAGTGCTATAACACCGATAAGTGACAATGAGATTATTTAAAATTGACGCAAAGGCATCGATTTACCCTCTTTTATCCTCAAGGTTATAAATAAAAAAAAACAGCACTTGGATTAGAATTTAAAGGTATTTGGCTTTTATTGCATTCTTCTTTTGCTTTTCTTTTCGAGCCTAGTTCTTTTTCTTCTCTGACTGAAACGTTGTTCTTTATGCGCTTGGTAAATGCCCAAATACATGTCCATTTCTAAATCAGTTTAACATCATTTCAGAAAGTAGTCTCTTAAGAAGAAGCAATATCTAGTCTTGAGGAAGTTTTGAGTTTTCTGCAGTCAAAAGCAAATTTTAAAACGGCAAGTGAGCTTTCAAAAATAATTTATCAAATCCAAACTCACTGATTTGAATGTCGGAAAAGCCAGTCACAGCTCACATCTTTTTTCAGACCATGTCAAAATGTAATTTGTTTTTAAAGATCACTAAAACATGTGATGAAGGAAAATCTGTATTTAGGAAACTAAAGTGTGAAAGTTTAAGTATTAAAGTGTAAAATAAAGATACTGTAATTTACGAGTTCAGTCTTTCACAGGGAGACAAAGGCACTTTTGCTTTTAAAAAAACAGTTTAGAGGAGCGTGTTTTCTCAGAATTATATCCAGTTCTGGTAACTCATTTCCGTTGTAATAAAAGGCATTTGAGTTTTAGATTTTCTTCACACTGTGGTTAGTAATGTACTCTAATTGATTAACGTCGCAGTCAGTGGCGCAGCGAAGGTGGGAGTATCGTAGGTTCATACCCCTCCCATTACTACCATATACGTCAAAAAACTGCACCAGAAAGCCGTAAAAACTCTAACCTTCAAGAAAAATTTATGCTTACACTCCCAGTCACAGTCATGACGTCATTTCCCCCTAACTCGTGAATACGACCCCGTTAATACGACCAGTTTTTCACAGCCTGTTAATAGTCGTATAAACGGGGTTCCACTGTATTGTTGAATTGCTGTCTCCTCGTCGACGATATCAGCTGGAACTCCGTGACACACCACACGCAAGGTGTCATTTAAATACTTTAAAACCTTCACTGTTAATGTTTGTAATAAATGTGATTAGTATTGATATCACTATCACTTCCACCAAAACTATCGTAATTACACTATAGTCTTACCTTTCTAAGCTCTGTGGCTTCTCTTCTACAATGCAAGAGCTCTGTTTGAACAGTTTCTAATTCATTCTACGTTAAAAAAAAAAAAAAATTACTAAACACCTCTATTGAAAAAGCCTCCTCTGGAGCGCTTACTCTTTCGGGGGGTTCAGTAATGGTTCATCTAAGCATGGTGTTTATGCTCCAAAATCAGGCGGCTTACGTCATTTAGAAAGCTTAAGGACATGACAATACGATAACGCTTAATGATAACAATTAGAATTACATTTACAAAAATAATAACAATAACTTTATACAATAAAATGATAACGATAATGATGATATTGCTATTGATAACGATGATAACAAAGGCTTTATTCTAGTATCCCCTCAGAGGTATCCTTCATCTTCAAATTAGTCGCTATCTTATAAACAATTGAGTAAAACATACACCAATTCACAAATATTGATTGAAATAACTTACACGTAATACATACGTTTTAGCGAATCTATAAATAGTGGTGGGCCGATCATCAAATATAATCGATCATTGATCGAAAACTTTAAGCGACGCGATAATCGATTATGGATAATGCACAATCGATAATCGCGCGAAAATGAAAATTTTATTGGTGACAAGTAAAAATATTAAAACTTGTGTTGCCTTTTTAATGGAATCATAACAGCAGCTATTTTCCGTTGAATGCCCCTTTGCTACTACGTTTCGTATGCTTTTGTCTTTTAAGAGTTTTCTATTTGGTTCACATTTGATCGTGCTTATCACGGAAAAACTTACCTTGCCTTGTAAACAGGTGAAAAATAAATGGATTTTTTTCATTAGTAGATTTTTTCGATTATAATCGATGATCGATCGGTTGGGTCAATCCGATTATTTCCGATGATCGATTACGAAATCTCAGCCGATTCCCAACACTATCTATGACTACAAAGTGAACTTTTAACACCTAAACTTTAAAATTTCTTAAGTTGTCCAATATCCTGTCCTAAAGCTAGTGACCGAAGTCAGAAAAGTGGTTTTTGGCGCACGTAATATGCCACGGTTCATTGCAGCGAACCGTGACAAAAAGTTTAGTAAAAATTTTTGAACCGTTTTTATTAATTTCTTCAGACGTTCATGAGTTAAGAAGCAAAATATATTTGTCTTCCCTTAAGTGTATATCAAGTCAAAATCAAGTTTTTCTTGCGTGAAAGAACTCTTAAAATTATAGCGCAACATTTTTTACACTTTTTGCATACCTCACTTTCTTGAGATATCAAGATTTATTTGATATGTAAAAATTGCACCTTGCATACATCATAGTGTATAATGAGTAACTAAAACTCACATATTCCTTTGAAATTATTTTATTGTATCACTAGAAACTTCGTCTGTTTAGTGCTGTGAGGTAAGTACACTCACATTCCCAGTTGCATCTTATATTGTTCAGTAACTTCAACAATATTGCAAATTTGACCACAACTAATTAAGCATCGTGACGTATGCAAGGTGTTATTTGGATATGCCACAAATCTTAATATCTCAAGAACGAAGTGAGATATGTAAATAGTGTAAAAGATGTTGCGTTATGATTTCAAGAGTTCTGTCATATAAGAAAAACTTAATTTTCACTTCATATGCACTTTAAGTTTAAAATCTTAGGAAATTTTTGCTGATCAAACTGTGGAACGCCATCGACTCACAAAAACTCTGAGCTCCAGATGGGACTCGAACGCCGCAATCTTCTGAATGCTAGCCAGACGCCCTAACGATTGAGCCACTAGAACTTAGACGGCAGAGCAAGGTTACTTAAAATTCTTAACTCAAAATTCAAATTAACATCAAACTGAAGATTACCGACATCTAACGGCTTGCAGTCCCGGAAGCCATTGCCGACTGGCTCGTCCCAGGTTTAAGTACCGGACGTAACCTTGCTCTGCCATCTGAGTTCTAGTAGCTCAATGGTTAGACCGTCTGGCTAGCATTCAGAAGGTTGCGGATTCGAGTCCCGTCCGGAGTTCAGAGTTTTTCTGAGTCCATAGTGTTCTACAGTTTGATCAGCAAAAATTTCGTTAATAGCATCAAATTGCAAACTCAAAACTCACTTTAAGGTTATTGTAGACCTTCGCGGTACATTTCGCGCGAAACCCCACAGCGTTTGACTTATTACTCGAATGTACTAAAGCTTTATATGATTAAGAAGCTTATTTCACTGGCTACAATACTGTCATGAAATTATTAACTTGTATGAACCAAAACAAAAAGTCCGCTTCTGTCTCTGACACCTCCGTTCCTTATTCAGAAAGCTAATGGTAAACAAGGATTTATAGAAAATGAAAATTCACCACCTGGGCCCGGTTGTATAAAACTCTTAATCATGACTAAGTCAGCCGTCGGGTGATTAAAACGTAGTTAAATTCTTATACACTGATCCTGATTGGCTAAAACTAAGCACTAATCATGATTAAAGTTAATCACATTTTTATACAACCGGCCCTGGTAAATAAACATATTGAGGGGAAAAAACGTGTCTCAGATTGTTAAACTTTTGAAAATCTTTTGATCTACAGCAAAAAGTGCGAGTCAAGTGACTGTGGACGGACTTGAAAACAGAAGATATTTGATAGCACAAAAAATAATCAGTATATTGACGAACCCAGACAACTACTCGTTCCCAATATGTTTATTTACCAGGGTCCGGTAGTATAAAAAGTTGATTAACTTAAACCATGAATAGTGGTTAATTTTAGCCAATCAGGATCAGAGGATAACAATTTAACTACGTTTCAATCATCCGAGGGCTGACTTAATCGTCATTAAGAGTTTTATCAAAAAAATAAAAGGCAATTCGAAAGTAGATCTTTAGAATTAGCAAAATACAGAGAGGGTTTGAATATGACCGACCAAAAGTTTATCTTGAGTTATCAGTCAACACAGCAACGAACAAAATGAAGAGTTTGGGTCTGAAATGGTTACATGTAGTTCAGTGTCCGCTGAACATTATTTTTGACTTCAAAGTAAATGCAGTGGAGTTTAAGTACAATACAACGATAACTTCGATGACTGAAAACATTTCTTCCTTATTTTTTTATGATTCAATTCACAAGTTAGTCGAAAAGTAGAATAGAAAAGTAAAAATGCTTTCGGTCCTCGTAATTATTGTTATTTTGCATTTTATCAATATCAAGCCTACCTCGCAAACGGAAGGTTACAATAACAACTTGGGTACCATTTTCACTGGTACTCAAGTCATTTCTTATTTGGATTTCAACTAATGTTTACCTTGGCATCCTCTGCATCCTTCACTGCAATAGTAGTAACTTTATCCCTCAGTTCTTCCGCAGCATTTTTCTTCTTGTCAAGTTTCTTTAACTTGACCAATAGGTGTTCATTTTCCTCGCTAACCTCCGTCACTTTTGCTCTCAAATCCTCTTTTTGGTTTAGCGTTTCTTTTAGCTTCTTTTCGAGATCTTTGTTGGCTTGTTGGAGATAATCGACCTAAAAAAAGTCACGGAGATACGATTTCGCCTTAGTTTGTCCTCAAGAGAAAGTAAAAGGAGATCGTGCTATTTCTACGAGTTCAGCAAGAACCAACTGCCTACTGATTGAGCTTAGATGCACGTAACATACTTTGAATGTCAATACGAATGCCCACTGGTGTTCACTTGCACGTGATATGTAATACTAGATCAAAACTGTAAGATACAAGTTCACGGCAACCAGGTGAAAGATCCGACATTTTATGAACGTAACTTAAATAAATCATAGTTCACGACCCAACGTTTCGACACTCCAGTCTAATGTCTTCATCAGGGGTGATCTAAGCATCGTAACGAGTTCCTTTTATGCTCAACTTTGAGTGATGATATCATCTATTGATGGTCATTCAAGGTTATACGTCAAGGTTATACGTGCTTGTTGGACAGTACTTCGTTAGGTACGTTACAGAAAATAGTTCAAGATGTTAAGATAATAAAGAATTCTGGATGAATAGTCGTTCTACTGAATAAATATTTTGCACAAAATTGTTGGGGTGGTGTGTCCAAAATGTTTCATTCCTTAGTTCTTAAAATTTTCGCTACTTTCGCACTCTGTGTCGATTAGAGAGTATCCTGTATCGAATGATGTAGAAAACCAACGGCCTTATTATTACTCGGTATCAAATGATGTACAAAATACAAATAAGTATTTTAAGACTCTGTATCAGAAGACAAAAAGTCCTGCAAAGTTTGTTTTGAGTTTACAATATTGTGTATGTGATGAAATTCTGTGGTTTGACTGGCCGAGAAACTAATGCATCATTCATGGCGTGTAGTTGGTGACATGTAGTATAAGGCAGAACTGTGCAGTGTAGTGTCGTATGGTGTGTCGTAGTATGGCGTTATGTAGTGTGGTTCAGTATAGTGCCCGGTATTACGTTGGTTAATTATGGTGTAGTGAAATGTTGTGTCACGCTGTCATATGACATTACCTGGACATTGAGATGCGCAACAACCTTGTCACTGCTGTCTTGTTTCGTGTCTCTCATAATAGCATTTACAGGACGTCCTCCCTCTAGTAGCAGACTTAGTCTGTCAATCTCTTTATCACGGTTCTCCACCTTAAGACAAATTAACGAGATTCTTAAACGACAGGGTTCTTCAGAATGTTATGAGTAGAAGGAGACTATCTCCGAGTAACCGTTACTCATTCATCTCCATTTGAGTAGCCAATTCGCCTAGGACGAGCTGGCGGGCGATTTTCGATAGTGCTTCTGGAGGACTGTGAAACGAGGGATGAACAAAACCGGAAACCAATAACGTCAAGTTGCGATGCGAACCATATTACCTAAAAACATCAGGACGTACGTGAACATCATTGGGATTAGAACGCACAACGTTTGAATACCAGAACGAGGATAGCAAGTCCACGCTGGTGGAAATATATGCCGTGTAACAAGGAACAAAGCAATGATTACTTCGCTTCCTGTGATAGTATGGTAGGTACTGAAACGCTGTTTCAAAAAGTAGAGTAGGGGCTGTTGGTGAGTGGAAGGTGAGCCCGCCCGGTTAACGGGATATCCCGGTAAGCGATATCTTTCCTCATTAATATTTTGCTGTGAGTTTTTCTTTCCGTTTACATGGACACGCGGGAAGAACATTTTCTCATGTAAACAGATGAAAACACTCACAGGACGGGTTGGCCCGCTTACCGGAATAATTTTTCTAAAAGTGCACAGGTGTCAAGGCTTGTTTTGCTACTCTTGCTCATACAAACGCATGCTAGAAATCATCTCGCACATCTAAAACAATTAGTTTATATAAAGAAAATCAAACACAAACGTATTTCAGCCGCTGTCTTGGATGATTCACATAATCCTAGTAATCTATGTTTATAACGGACAATACCTACCGAGGTTATAACTGCAATAATTAAATATAATATAATATGATATGATATGATATGATATGATATGATAT